>JASVEL010004990.1:0-97254 GCA_032618575.1 Nicotiana noctiflora | reverse complement strand
TTTACTACATTTCAGTTTACCGGTCCCGCATTTGATCGGCGGGAGGAGTTTGAGAGGCGTAGGCCTGCAAGAGCATCACCTCTCACATGGCAGCAGTTCTCACTCTCTTTCTAGAGAAATATGTACCTCGGTCTCGTCGCGAGGAGCTACGTCGCCAGCTCGAGCGGTTGATTCAGGGCGACATGTCCGTGACCCAGTGTGAGCTCAGATTCACACAGTTGGCTAGGCATGCCACATGGATGATCCCTACTGATAGGGAGAGGATCAGGAGGTTCATTGATGGCCTCAACTACTCTATCCGTATTCTTACGACCAGCGAGCGAGTTCTGTCATCATCGTTTGAGCAGGTTGCCGATATGGCACGCTCCATCGAGGCGGATCGTCGCCGAGAGCAGGAGGAGCGGGAGGCCAAGAGGCCTCGTGGTTCCGGTAGTTTCAGCGGTGCTCCGTCCGCAGAGCATTCCCAGCAGAGCACAGGTCGCTCATCTAGACCTTCTCATTCAGTCCGCCCAGAACAGAGCAGAGGTTCTTACGGTCGTGGTCGACAGTGGTTTCAGCAGGGTTGGCCATCACTTAGTGCCCTCCCGGCCTAGAGTGCAACACCTACTTCTCCAGCACCGTGTGCATGTTACGAGCGTGGTGAGTTTGGCCACACGAGGAGACAATGCGCCCTCGACTACGTAGGGGCGGACTCGACAGAGGATTAGCCCCTCCTCTTCAACGACCATCTCGCCTTAGTAGAGGCGGAGGTCAGCCTTCTCGTGGTCGCCCAGGGGGCGAGGAGAGATCCGGCGGAGGCCGGGCGCGATTCTATGCACTTCCCCGACGTGCGTGATGCAGCTTGCCTCCGACGCAGGTGATTACGGTATCATTTCCGTCCGTCGCGCAGATGCCTCTGTTCTATTTGATCCAGGGTCCACATATTCTTACGTGTCCTCTTATTTTGCACATCATTCGGGTGCGACTCGTGGTAGTCTTGATTTACCTCGTTCATGTATCCACCCCCGTGGGTGATACGATTGTCGCGGATCATGTCTATAGATCCCGTGCTATATCTATTGGGGGTCGGAGACCCAGGCAGATTTGTTATTGTTGGGAATGGTGGACTTTGATGTTATATTGGGTATGGACTGGTTGTCTCTGTACCATGCTATATTGGACTGTCATGCTAAGACAGTTACGTTGGCCATTCCTGGTATTTCTCAGATCGAGTGGCGTGGTTCGACCGATTTCGTCCCTAGCCGTGTTATTTCGTTCTTAAAAGCTCAGAAGATGGTTGAAAAAGGGTGTTTATCGTACTTAGCTTTTGTGAGAGATGTGGGAGCTGGAGTCTCCTAGCATTGATTCTGTACCTGTTGTGAGGGATTTCCCAGATGTATTCCCCTCAGACCTGCCGGGCATGCCGCCGGACAGGGATATTGATTTTGGCATTGACTTGGTGCCGGGCACTCAGCCTATATCCATTCCTCCTTATCAGATGGCACCAGCTGAGTTGAAAGAACTAAAAGAGCAGCTTCAAGAGCTTCTGGATAAGGGTTTCATCCGCCCTAGTGTGTCTCCGTGGGGTGCGCCGTATTATTTGTTAAAAAGAAAGATGGTTCCATGCGAATGTGTATTGATTATCGACAATTGAACAAAGTGACAGTGAAGAACAAGTACCCTCTACCGCGCATAGATGATTTGTTTGATCAGTTACAGGGTGCGAGGGTGTTTTCTAAGATCGATCTTCGTTCAGGCTATCATCAGCTGAAGATCAGGGACTCGGATATTATGAAGACCGCATTCAGGACCCGATATGGTCATTATGAGTTTCTTGTGATGTCGTTTGGGCTGACCAACGCCCCAGCAGCATTTATGCATCTGATGAACAGTGTGTTCATGCCTTATTTGGATTCATTTGTGATTGTGTTCATTGATGACATTCTAGTCTACTCCCGTAGTCAGGAGGAGCATGCTCAGCATTTGAGTATTGTGTTGCAGAGATTGAGGGAGGAGAAGCTATATGCTAAATTCTCCAAGTGCGAGTTTTGGCTCGAGTCCGTAGCATTTCTGGGACACGTGGTGTCTCGTGATGGTATTCAGGTTGATCAGAAAACGATAGAGGCGGTGCAGAGTTGGCCTAGACCGACCTCGGCTACAGAGATCAGGAGTTTTCTTGGTTTGGCGGGATATTATCGCCGTTTTGTTCAGGGATTTTCATCCATTGCTTCTTCATTGACTAAATTGACCTAGAAGGGTGCACCATTCGTGTGGTCGGATGAGTGCGAGGAGAGCTTTCAGAAGCTCAAGACAGCTTTGACCACAGCTCCAGTGTTAGTATTGCCATCAGCTTCAGGTTCATATACCGTTTATCGTGATGCCTCGAGAGTGGGGATAGGTTGTGTGTTGATGCAGGAAGGAAAGGTAATTGCTTATGCTTCTCGGCAGTTGAAGCCACATGAGAAGAACTATCCTGTTCATGATTCGGAGCTAGCCGCCATTGTTCATGCCTTGAAGGTTTGGAGGCACTATTTGTATGGTGTGTCTTGTGAGGTGTATACCGACCATCGTAGTCTCCAACACTTGTTCAAACAGAAAGACCTTAATTTGAGACAGTGGAGATGGCTTGAGTTGATGAAGGATTATGACATTACTATATTATACCATCCGGGAAGGCCAATGTGGTGGCCGGTGCTTTGAGCCGGAAGGTGGTCAGTATGGGGAGCTTAGCATATATTCTAGCTGAGGAGAGGCCATTTGCTTATGATGTTCAGGTGCTATCCAATCGGCTAGTGAGGTTAGATATTTCGGAGCCCAGCAGGGTATTGGCTTGTGTTGTATCTCGGTCATCTCTATATGATCGTATTCGTGAGCGCCAGTATGATGATCCACATTTGGCTGCTTAGGGACGGAGTTCAGCATGATGATGCTAGATATGTCACCATTGATAGCGACGGCGTATTGAGGATGCAAGGTCGGATATGTGTGCCCAATGTTGATGGCCTTCGTGAGTTGATTCTGGAGGAGGCCCAAAGCTCGCGGTATTCTATCCATCCAGGAGCCGCGAAGATGTATCAAGATTTGAAACAACACTATTGGTGGAGAAAGATGAAAATGGACATTGTCAGACACGTAGCACGGTGCCTCAACTGTCAGCAGGTTAAGTACGAGCATCAGAGCCCGGTGGTGTATTTCAGCGCATTGATATTCCCGAGTGGAAATGGGAGAGAGTCACTATGGACTTTGTTATCGGACTCCCCGACGACGAGGAAGTTTGATTCTCGTACGGGTGATCGTGGATAGACTCTGACCAAGTCGCCTCACTTCATTCCAGCTAGTACTACCTACTCATCGCAGCGGTTGCGTCGATCTTTATTCGAGAGATTGTTCGGTTGCACTGGGGTCCCAATGTCTATCATATCCGACGGGGTACTCAGTTCACTCTCAGTTTTGGAGAGCATTTCGACGAGAGACGGGTACACGGATTGAGTCGAGTACGCATTTCACCCCCGGACAGTACGTGACGATCCGAGCGCACTATTCGCATCTTGGAGGATATGTTGCGAGCTTGTGTGATTGACTTTGGTGGTTCGTGGGACGAGTTCCTACCACTTGCCGAGTTTGCCTACAACAACGGTTATCGGCCGAGTATTCGTATGGCCCCGTATGAGGCATTGTATGGCGGCGGTGTAGATCCCCCGTGGGATGGTTTCAGCTGGCGAGGTTAGATTTATAGGGACCGAGTTAGTCCAGGATGCTCTAGACAGAGCAAAGTTGATCCAGGAGAGGCTTCGTACAGCACGGTCTCGTCAGAAGAGTTACGCGGACCGTAGAGTTCGAGAGTTGTCTTTCATGGTTGGTGACAGAGTATTGTTGAAGATTTCACCTATGAAGGGTGTCATGAGGTTTGGGAAGAAAGGGAAGTTGAGTCCCAGGTACATTGGTCCTTTTGAGATACTCAGGAGAGTTGGAGAGGTGGCATATGACTTAGCCTTGCCGCCCAGCTTATCCAGCGTTCATCCAGCATTCCACGTGTCTATGCTCCGAAAGTACATTGGAGATCCGTCTCATGTATTAGATTTCAGCACCATTCACCTTGATGGTGATCTATCCTATGATGTGGAGCCTATTGCCATTTTGGGACGTCAGGTGAGAAAATTGAGGTCTAAGGAGATTGCATCAGTTAAGGTTCAGTGGAGAGGTCGACCCGTGGAGGGGGCCACTTGGGAGATCGAGCGGGAGATGCGGAGCAGATATCCTCACTTGTTTGAGACTTCAGGTATGTTTCTTGACCCGCTCGAGGACGAGCGTTTGCTTAAGAGGGGGAGAATGTGACGACCCGGCCCGTCGTCACGGGAATTACCACCCCGTTATGTTGTAATTTCATGTTTCATGCTTTTATATCAGTGTTAGAGTCTATCGGGTGATTTAGGAGTGATTTGGATTGAAAATGAGGCATATAGCCTTTTTGAAGGAGACTTGAATAAGGAAAAGTCAACCCGGAGTTGACTATTTGGTTAGAGTGCTTGGAATCAGGTTCTGATGATTCGGTTAGTTCCGGGAAGGTGATTTGTGACTTAGGGGAGCGATCGGAATTGAATTTGGAGGCCCGTGTAGAAATAGGCTTGAATTGGCTAAGGTTGAATTTTGGCGAAATCCGAACGGTAGGTGAGATTTTGATCCGGGGGTCGGAATGGAATTCCGACAGTTGCAGTAGCTCCGTTAGGTGATTTTGGATGTGCCTGCAAAATTTCATGTCATTCGGACGTCGTTTGGTCGGGTTTTTGATTGATTGTGTAATTCGGAATGTTCGAAGGAATTTAGGCTTGAATCCGTGTGTAATTGGTGATTTTAATGTTTAGGATGGTGTTGTTATGATTTGAAAAAGTTCGTATCGTGTTTTGGGGTATGTTGGTGGTTTTCGTCGGGGTCCCGGGGGCCTCGGGGTGTTTTCGGATGGCTAAACAAGAGAAAATGTGGAAAATTGCAGAACTGGTGCACTGCTTCTGTTGTTTTCGCTCCTGCGGAAATGGGGGCGCAGGAGCGAGTCCGCAGGAGCGGACAAGAAGGCGCAGAAGCGGGCTAGACCGCTGAAGCGGAGCCTGGTCCGCAAGAGCGGTTTCGCTGGTGCGAGAGGTCGATCGCAGAAGCGGTCTTGAGCTGTCTTGGGAAAATCCGCAGAAACGGATGTTTGATCGCATAGGCGAGTCCGCTGAAGCGGACTCTTGGTCGCAGAAGCGGATCATTCCGCAGAAGCGGTTCCGCAGGGCGGAATTTTATCCGCAGAAGCGAAAATCGCTGTGAGTTAAGTGTATCAGAAGTTAGAAAAATTTCAAAACATTTCACACATTTGGGTCTCGGCTTTAGAGGCGATTTGGGCGATTTTGAAGAGAAATTCAAGGGAAATCATCAGGTAATTAACTATGGACTTAAACTATGATTAGTATTGGTAATATTATGCAATTATATCATGAAAATGGAGGAATTTGGGGTAATTTATGGAGGATTTAGCCCTAGGCTTGAACTTTAGAAAATCAAGGTTTTGAATGGCCAAACGGAGTCCGAATTTGGTAAAATTGATATGCTTAGACTCGTATCGAGATGAGGGTTCCGAATATGTGACTTTTGTAATTTTTCGACATGCGTACCGAAAGTCGGGTTTTGACAACTTTGGGAATTTTGATGTAAATTGAGTTGTATTGATTGGGTGTCGTCCCATTGGCCTAATTTGTTGTATTTCTACTGTATTTGATCAGATTCTACGCGTGCGGAGCTTGATTCTCGTGGCAAGGGCATTGCGGAATAGTCGTCGCGCTGTATTGAGGTGAGTAATAGATGTGGGTGATGACCGGCGGGTTCGAAACCCCGGTATACCACTTTGTGACGCTGTATAGCGGCGAGACACGCACACTCTCGAGAGTGCGGGGTCGATCATGAACTGGAGACTATATATTAGTCCGACCTGTTGATACCGTATTATTGGCTATTCTCGAGCCGTCGAACCCCCTTCTTGGGCGGTTGAGTATACTTGTGGGCCGTGAGCCGCTTATTGGATCCCGCGAGGATCGTTATCGTTGTCTTATCATATAGACACGCTAGTTTACTACTAGTCCGCAGCCATTTCCGTTATTAAGCTAATTCCAATCTCTGGAACTTGATATTACTATTTTCCAACCGAAAAATGATAAAAGAGTTTTCAAAAATTACTTTTGAGCCTGCGAGGCTGTATCTGCATATTAGCTGACTAGTAGTGGATCGGGCTGCGCGCCGCAGCGAGATATATGTTGGATCAGACTGTACGCCGCAGTAAATCTCTATGAGATGTGCTTGGGCTGTAGGAGCCCCTCCGGGGTCTGAACCCCCACAGTGAGCACGGGTACCCAAAATTGGAGTCGGCTACGCGCCGTAGCGGTCATATCATGCATTGCATTGCATTTAGCTACATCTGCTAGCTGTTATGCTATTTATTGGTATTTGTTGGTACAGGTACAGTGAATATTGATTCTGTGGCAGGGTAGCTGATTATAGCTTTACATAGTACTGGTTGAGTTAGTCACTACCTTTCAGTCCAAGGGTTGGATTTGTTACTTATTGAGTTGGTTGTACTCACACTATACCCCGCACCTCGTGTGCGGATCCAGTGCTTCCGGTCATGGCGGTACTGACTGGGAGACATGATTCAATGACCATTGAGGTAGCTATATGGCATTTGTAGGCCTTGACTCTCCTTCATTATATTTATCTGTATTTCAGTTCTTACTCCTTACTTGGTATCTTGTAAACCTTTATACACTCATGTTCAGTAGAGGCTCATGACTCTTGACCCTTCGGTCTATGGGAGTTAGTATATTTTGGGACTTGGTTTCCCCGCTGTCGGTATAAGTATTACTATTGTTTCATATTTTGAAATGCTTAAATGGGTTAAAGAGAGCTTCTAGCTCCGTTGTTGATATTGATTGGTCGGGCTGGCTTAGCAATGTGCTGGGCGCCATCACGATCGGATTTGGGGTCGTGACAGGACTGCACGCCGCAGAGCCAGCAATTGATGTGCGAGCTGTTGTATTATCTTTCTCAGTGCCAATCGCCATTGTAGACTTCACTTTGAATGTAGAAATTATAAACCCTAGCTTCAATTTTATGATTACTCTAAGACAATTCTGCACCTAAATTTTTGCAGAAATTGAAGTAACCTAGAAGCTGAGTGTAGAAATAAGAAGAGAAAGCTGAGACAATGACAGTTTAGATCATTTCCAATGGCTCTGATAGCTGCCATGGATGAAAGATCTGAAGCTTAGGTAGAAGATGAGTTGAATCAATAGAGAAGGGTTGGGCGGGTTATATGGATTTGGGCTCGAATTGCCACCCCTACCTAAGAGTATAGATATTAATATATCTCTAACTACCAACTAACTACCTTTATTAGCAAACGAACCAACCTAGTTGGTTATTACAATAATAGTTAACTATAGTTAAGTATCAACTTGTTAATTCAATCTTTCAACACTTTCCCTCAAACTGATAGATGTACACATTCTTCAATCTAAATTGATCCAACAGATACCCATGTTGTGCTTTTCCAAGACTCTTAGTTAGCTGGTCTGCTAGTTGATCTTCATTATGTACATATTCAGTTTTCAGCATTCCTTCACATTGTTTTTTCCTTACAAAGTGACAATCAATGTCGATATATTTATTCTTATAGAATTAACTTTATGTATTTTTTTTTAACGGATAGGTGGACGGAGGGTATTTATAAACCATTTAGCAAACGATAAGAATAGTTTTGGCCCTTTTCCGTAAATAAAATTAATCACCTCTAAAATAAAACCGGCAACCCGTTACAATAGGTTTGGATTATATACTGATTGTATAATAGTTCGTTACACCATCAATTTATAAAAGATTTATGTCATTCATAAATGAGAAATTATAATTACTGCCACGCTATCTTTATAAGGATTGACTAAAATTTGCAATAATCTACCTATATTAATATTGGGTAGTCGCGTGGTTTGAATTGAATTTCGAGAAGTCCAGATATGGAAAGAGAATTCTTATTTCGGAAGCTTAAAGTTGAAAGAATAAACTAGGATTGGAATTTTGAGTAAACGACCTCGGAATCGGGATCTAAAGGTTCCAGCAGGTTCGTATGATGATTTCGGAATTGGGCGTACGTCCTGTTCGTGTTTTGGATAACCCGGGGCATTTTGGCGCCTATTGTGGAAGTTAGCATTTTAGAAAAAAATCATAAGTTTGGCTTGAAGTGCATTTTAGTGTTATGGATATCCATTTGGGATTCTGAGTGTGTGAATAGCTCCGTACGCTGATTATGGGGTTAGGAGCGCAATCGGAAGTGAATTCGGAGGTCCGTAGGTCATTTTGGAGCCATTTGGCTACAGATAGAAATTTGAAGGTTTTTGAGAAGTTTGACCGGAGGTTGACTTTTTGATATCGGGGTCGAAATCCAATTCCGAAAGTTGGAGTAGGTCCGTAATGTCAAATATGACTTGTATGCAAAATTTGAGGTCAATCGAACGTGAGTTGTTAGGTTTAAGCATTGAAAATAGAAGTTGAGAAGTTTTAAAGTTCATGAAGCTTGAATTGCGGTGCAGTTCATAATTTTGGTATTGTTTGATATGATTTAAAGCCTCGAGAAAGTCCGTAATGTGTTTTGGGATTGGTTGGGGTCTCGGGGGCCTCGGGAGGATTTTAGGTGGTTAATAGATCGTAATTGGAGTTTGAAGGGAGTTGAAGGCATCTGGTTGCTCGTGTTTCCGCTTCTGCTTTTGGTTGACCGCAGAAGCGGCGCCGCAAAAGCGGAAGGGGCGCCGCAAAAGCGTTTTTTGGTCCAAGGCTTGAGGACCGCAGATGCGGTCAAGGTTCCGCAAAAGCGGGACCGCATCTGCGGAAGATGGGATCGCAGAAGCGGAAAATGGGGCCAAGCCCAGGACCGCAAAAGCGGCCAAGAATCCACAAAAGCGGAACCGCATAACCGCTGATAATTCCGCAGAAGTGGAAATGACTAAAGGTAGAAGCTTGATTTATGTCGTGGATTTTGGCTCATTTCCCCCATTTTGCATGTCTTGGGGGCGATGTTTAGAGAGCTTCAAGGAGAGATTTCATCATCAATGTTGAGGTAAGTTACCTCTATTTATTTTCAAGTTAAATACAAGACTATACCATGGATTTAAGCATGGAAATTAGTATATAAATTGGGGTTTTGGTGGAAAACCTAAAAAATCATATTCTTGGAATTTAGCCACGATTTTGAGCATGGAATTAGGAGAAAATTATATATTTGAGTTCCTAAGGTCATGGGTAACCTTTATCATCGAAAAGTTGGATTACGGGCACGTGGGCCCGAGGGCATTTTGGTCAACTTTTCGTTCACGGTTAGAAATTATTATAAATTGAGTAGTAAGGTATAATTGAACATATGTTAATGGATTTGTATGATCATTGGCTAGTTTTGGTGCGTTGTACGTTGGTTAAAGCCTTCGAAAGGACGTAGAATGTCGGTTGCGAGTCTTCGGAGCGAGGTGAGTCTCCTTTCTAATCTTGTGAGGGGGAAGTTATCCCATCGGTGAGTAGAATGCCGGTTATGAGTCTTCGAAGCGAGGTGAGTCTACATACACACGAGGTGACGAGAGTCCTTGCGTAGCTACTATTATGCTATTGTTCGTGTAGTTGGGACCCATAAGCATGTTATACTTGGACTATTTATGAACTCTTTGATAGCTTGAATTATTTAGATCACCTTAAAATGGTAAAGGAATTTAAAAAGAGATTTAATATCAATTTTCCCCGAAATGTTAAAAAGAGAGAGTTGTTTATTTGGATGATTATCCTCGATGAGCTCTTAATTTCCTATTTGAACATGTATTTTATGTGTGCCTGCATCGTATAGATGATTCGCGAGCTGGATATATTTTAATTTATGGAACGAGCCGAACGCTTCGGTGAGAATAGATGCATCTATGGTTTGTTCCACTCGACCCTCAGTAGTGCACAATTTACATTCCTGTTGGAGCGGGCAGTCACCTCGGTGTGATTTGTGCATGTTTATGTGTTACTTGAAAATTGTAAATGTTGAATTGGCCCTACGTGGCTTGATATAAACCGATAAGATAATAAAGAATAGACTTTGGAAGCTCTTGATTTATTGTTGAAGGTGCTTACCTGTCTTTCTGGCTTCACAATTAGAACTTCTACATAAATCCATGATCATCTCACACTTATAGTATGTTGTTAATTGACCTCTAATGAGTGTCGAAGTTGGCCATCTCGTCTCTACCCTTTCGGGATTAGGCGGGATACTCACTAAGTACACGTTAATTACGTACTCATACTACACTTTTGTGCATTTTTGTTGCACAGTATATGATACATTAGCGGCCTACTGGCGCAGCAGCACGGACGATTCTGATACTAGGTGAGTTGTATTTCCTCAAGACGACTCGCAACTAGTATAGTCTCTCTTAGGATTCTATTTATTTCCTGGCCAATTGTATTCCAGACAATTGTTGTATTGTATTGATTCCTAGAAATATCTAATGCACTTGTGACATCGGGTTCCGGGATGATTTTTGGATTATTCAACATTAAATTCATTAAAGATTGAATTCAAGAAGTGATCTTTATTTATGTAAAACAGAAGGAAAACCCTTAGATTTTAAAAAGTATTAAAAGAGGAATTAATTGGTAATTTAATTGGCTAGCCTGACAGCAATGTCCGGCGCCATCACGTACCATAGTTGATTTGGGTCGTGACAAAAACAGAACCAGTGATGGTATTTTCATAACAATTCTCGAACTCCTTCTTCTCCAAGGTTATAGAATCGATACAGAGACGTCAGTACTTATCCTCGGGAGGCTATAGGGCTGTTAGGAGTACTTCCCTTCTTGATTTCCTTATCATGCGGTTCAATTCCTTTTAGGCTTATGCCTTTGATTTCTTCCTACTCAATCTTACACGAGCGCTTGTTATAAATTGGAAATTTAAGGATTGTAATGGCACTACAAATATGGAGCGGGATGATTCTCCCGGTATAATTGATTGGACTATTATAGTCACCTTATGGAAAGACATTCTATTGTTTTAGCCCCGTAACAGAACATTTAAGAGCCTTGAGGCTAGGCACAGGTTGACATGATGTGCATGAGCATAGCGTTGTTGTAATGGTAGGATGTTGCCTATGTGTCAGGGCAGTGAATGAATTAAAGGGAGGTTTACTCAATATGTAATCAAAGGGATTCAGTATTTTATCCACGGTAGGTAAAGGTCAAGAGAACTAAGGATGATCAGATGTAGACTAGTGGAAGTAATGAAACGTGGTAGTTTCGAGCGTGAAGGAGTTCTCTTCTTTATTGGGGTGCGGTTGTCCTAATTGGATGTATTAAGTTTGTGCATTCGATTTATCGATTCGATTTTGACTCTTATCGATAATTACTTATCGATTATCGATTTGTACATATGCTTATCGTTATCGTTTCAATAAGGTTTCAATTTTTTCAATTTCGATTTATTAATTTTTGGGGCTTATCGATTCGGTTATCAATTACACCAATAAAAAAATTTGCGGGATTCCATGGAAAGTATATCGCTGTAAATACGCCTAACTAATATGGACAAAAAGAAGCT
The DNA here is from genome assembly GCA_032618575.1 of Nicotiana noctiflora. Taxonomy (NCBI): domain Eukaryota; kingdom Viridiplantae; phylum Streptophyta; class Magnoliopsida; order Solanales; family Solanaceae; genus Nicotiana; species Nicotiana noctiflora. The sequence continues at coordinate 85,634 of JASVEL010004990.1, read as the reverse complement.
AAAATAAAATTAATATTGTTTATAATATAAAAATTGTGTCAATAGACATGCAACAAAACTAAAGTAAGGGATCAAATATATGCCACCAACACTCCAACGGTATTAAAAAAATAAAAATACATCATCACTGCTAATTCTATTTTCCATTAATTTGAACTTCATTCCCTTCAACTTTAAATATGATCATTCCTTAAATGTGGTAGATGAAATAATTAGGGGTGTGCATTCGATTTATCGATTCGATTTTGACATTTATCGATAATTACTTATCGATTATCGATTTGTACAACTGCTTATCGTTATCGTTTCAATAAGGTTTCGATTTTTTTGATTTCATTTATCGATGAACCGATAACAAATAATCGATTTGATTTATCGATAAATCGATTCGAATGCACACCCCTAGCCCGGACCAACTTGTGTTCACCTCAATCAATCAGCCCTTAGGGTAAGATATTATGAAATGGCATTGGAAATGCAACTATCAGATATCGCGGGATGTGGTGGTTCCAGAATAAATTAGTATTGCAAATGTTGATGGTTTGATAAAGACGACCTTCAAAAAGGTTTGGGATTAATAGCAAATTGTTGGTTCAAGTGCTATCGAGATAGATTTTGATGTAAGGCATCGACCGAGCAACAAAAGATGAGGAAGGACGTGTGGGAAGTGTCATGTGGTGGTTAAACTTCTAGAAGGCCAGGCATAAGAAGTGGACGTCGAGTAGTTTCTTAGAGAAGTGAGTCTACCCAAAGTGGGAGAGCAGCGGAGTTGCGTAGGGGCTTGGCAATGAGAAAACTATGTACCTTAAGGGAGTCTGGAATGACTTGAGAATATTAGTGCTTAGTTATAGGCGTCTTTAGATCTAATTTGAAGTAGGGATTCTTGTGCGGTTGGGGATTTAATATTACAGAAAGGAGCTACCTGAAATGAAGAAGGACGCAACATAACTCTGAATTTGGGAAGGTTTTACCGCATATTTAATTGAAACTAAAGAAAGATGTAGCATGACTTTGAAGGGGAAGGATGTTGTTGCACATTTAATGGATGTCCACTAGGGGAGAATGGACTTGTGCAGCTAGGGGCTGAGCTTGGACTCAGGGGGCTTATTTTCTGTGAGCAGTTAGCGATCGTGTGGTTGGCGAGGCTTCTGCGAAGAGTTCTACGGGTTATGCAGCAAAGAGAACTATTGTGTGGATGTTATCAATGATTTAGAGTATCAAATTGGATTTCTATGGCAAGACATCGAGATGGCTGGTGATCGATTGCACAAGGTTATGTCAATAAGAGATTAAGAATGATGCTGAACCCCAGAGTTTTGTAATGATAGCTTCAAGTTACATGGGAGAGTCCCACCGCTTATTATTTGGGTTGCGTGATTAGCTACTTCTGAGGTTTCCAGTTATTAATATCTTGGTGGGTTATCTCAGCTATGGATAAATATCATAAGTGGTAATTTGAGCAAATGAATTGTTGGAGGCATGCTATGGTTGGCCTTATTAGCTCATGTTCAGACTTGGAGGAAGGTTCAGGATTTATAGCTTGTATAGATACATGTTTCAGAGGAAGTGATTTCGTCGGGTGCCTCATCGAGAAGGTATTCATGTGCTATGAGATTTATGGAGCTGAGTATATTCGGGACCAAGTCAGAGCGGGTGGCTCTCAGTAATGGCCCTAATGGATTCAAAAGAGGTAAAGTATGGTGCTTAATAATTTCGAGCCTATAAGTACAATTAAGAATCAAGCATGGAAAGTAGCTTATGAGAAGTGGCATAGAATGTTTTGTGACGGCTGGCTTGTAATGTAGCAATTGGGAAATATGAAATGGTTTGTAGGGGTTGAGACGACATGATCTCATGGTTCAAGGTCACTCGGGATGAGTGTAGATGGAGCATGTTATGTGTTGAAGAGAATTGGTACTATTTCCAAAGCACTCAAGGATAAATTTGAAAGAAAAGGGATTGATCAGCCATAGTTGAATTTAGCATGTTGGGGTCTGTGATCAGTTCATTCAGCGTGATCGAGTTATGCGTATATTTTTGGCGGTACGAGTGAGGTTTTTCGACAACCGTTATTGAAAAGAAGCATTCTTTTGTTATGGCATGTTAAGTGGAAGCAAATTCCGGTAAGGGCTATGGTGGCTTAGACCACTACTTAGAGATTTTCATGTTCTACGGTTATAAGAATTCACCTGTGTGTTGCTATGGTTCTCCTGAAGTGAGTTAAGTGAAAAGCTTTTATATGATGAAGTGTTAGCCCGATAGTGGTTCCGAAACTATGACGAAATTCTGGCACTATCCATATTGGCATGTTAGGCGCAGTGAGCAGTATGAAATTTGGAAGTATGGATCAAGGTTGTGGTTTAGTGTTGACAAGGATGTCACGAGCTCGGATGAGCAGGAAAGGGATTTGGATGTTTAGAGTAAGTTGCTATTGTCTTCTGTGTCACCCAAGATTGATGTTTTGTGATAAAGGCTTTGCATCCTGGTAAGGATTCTTGATCACTTTTCGGTGTTAGTGCGACCCGTGGTTCTGGTGTGCGAACCCGTTATTTATTTCAAGAGATTGTGGGAGCATGTCCCGCGGGAAGATTGCATAAGTGTAACATGTAGTCACTTGATTGGTTAATAATTTAAACCAAGCATGAGGATTGTGGTAATGTCACTAAATTTGAGAATTTATGCCTGGAGGGCACTTTATTTATTAAGTTACGAACTAAGGAGGTTGCTCAGATTATGATTGTTATTCTTATGCGTTATGAGGTAAAGGGTTAATATGGACGTTTGAAAGGTGATTAGCCAAGTGGGTGCGATCAGAAATAGGTTTGAGATCAATGAATTGATTTATACATGTGAACATGGCCTTATATCAGGCCAGTTGTGATCGTTTCAACGAGCGTGCCCTATGGAGGAACAGTCAGGGTGTTATTTTGTCATCAGTTATTTCCAGGTAATGATGTATTGCACCGTATAACTTGTGAGACAGCTTGGTAAATTCTTATGTGTTAAGGTTCCGTGTGGCAATGATGTTATATGAGCAGAATGGCTCTTGAGATTCATATCATGTACCACACCTTAGTTGTGCTTGAGTTTGGTAGCCTATAGCGCTACGTGTTTTCTCAGGGATTGTATTATGCACTTAGCGTGCTTATGATCGAAATTTGATATTCTTATTGTAATGAGCAGATTTAGCTCGAAGTGCAATCTCATTAAGTGAGATTTATGTGTGGATCGGGTGGCACACCGCCATGGGATATATTTATGGATCGGGTTGCGTGCCGCAACAGTGTGATGTCGAGTCTAGTTTTCTATATGCTATTCCTTTATGTGTTTCGCTTCCTATTTTCCGGGGAAGGTCAGTATTATTGCGAGGTTTAGAAAATTCTTTATAGAATTTGATTTCCTAGTTGTGTTGTGTTCGGATTGGTGGCCTATTGGCGCATGGTAGCATCATATGAGATTTTAATAATTTCTGGGGTGGCTTATTGCCTGAGCAATTGTATGTAATTTAGGATTTCGTAGTGTCACACATGCTTATTATAATATTTTTATATACTATTAATATGGTGGACATCAATTAGACTTGGTAAATATGAGTATAAGTCTTATGGTAAGTTATGTGAGGTCCAAATGGAAGCCTAGGTGTACGCCAAATGAGAATTATTTTGAAATAGGCCAAAATTCCAAATGGATTCGCACAAGGCTCCACTTCAAAGGTGCATAGATAATTATGTATAAGGTTTTATGTGGTGAATAGCATATCAAATGAAATCCCTTTGAGTCTAGTTTCTAACGCTTCAATTCGTTCATCAGTTGGACATTCCTACACCACGTTATGATCAAATTACCAAAGGCTGGAAAATGCGATCCCGTGTCAGGTCAAATCTGCGATCCGCATTTTTACTCTACGGTCCACATTTTTGTTCTGCGATCTGCATTTTGACCGCAGATTGAACCTGTGTAGCTCATTTTTGGCCACCAGTTTTGTCGTGCATTCTGCGGCCCGCATGTCCATTCTGTGGTGCATTCTGCTATAGCAGAATTGACATCACAGGGTTATTTTTTTTTATTTTCATAACCCGACCCCATTTTGATATATAAACTTTAGGGCTTTATTTGGGGTCATTTCCTAATGATTTTAGAGAGAGAGGTGAGAGTATTTTAGAGAGAGAAGAAGGAACCCAACATCTAAACCATCCAAATCTTGCATCAACCTTCAAGAATCGAAGAACCCAATCACAAGTTCTTCATCTAAGAGGTAAGATTCTATGCCCTAGGTTTTAATTTCGAGTTTAGAGTATAAGATGGGTTATTGAGGTATGATTCTTGGGTATTTTAGTGTTGTGTATACATGCATGTACAAATTAGGTTGTGAGAAGATTGTTTAACATAAATAAGTAAAGATTGGGTTAGGGAATGAAAGAAGTCTTGAAAAGGGGATTCGAAATCAAGATGCTCAACTAGTGTTTGATAAAATGCTCAAATGAGCTTGTTTCATGAATATCTTTCTAATATGTGTTTAATTTTGTTATTTCTCATAGTAGATTGGAATTGCTAGAGTTTTTGGAGTGTGGTAGTAACTTAAGGAAAGCTCAATCGAGGTATGTATGGCTAACTTTAATCTTTGTAAAATCACCTTATTTGGTGTACGAATACTTAGTTTGTGATATCTATGTGAATTGTTGCAAAATTCTTGTGGTTGGTTTGTTGGGTGTTGGTTGGTTTGACTAAGTATTTGTGGTTTTATGGTTCAAGTAATTGACAATAAACTAAATGCGTGATTGTGAAAGTGTTATGTGGTAAGAGTTGAGAAACAAATGATGGAAGGAAAATCATAGACGATGCAATTGGAACAACTGTGGTAATAACATATTTGGCTTGTTGTGGGAAATTATTGTGGTGACTTAAATTGCATATGAATTGTTGAAAATAAAGGAAAGGTATTAATGGTTATGTAAACTAGTAAATTGTTGTGGTTGTTCTTAAGAAGTGTTGTTGTTGATCATTGTAAATTGTTGATTGTTGTTGTATTGTTTGTGAATTGTAACTGTATGGTGGAATTGGGTTGCGCGCCGCAACACAAAGTAATAAGGTGTGGGTTGTGGTGATAAGGGTGGCCGAGGTAATAAGGGTGGAAAGCGATCGAAATCGCCATTGAAATTGATATGTGTACCAATTGTGAAATCATTGATGAGGCATCGTGAAAGGAGACGGCAGGAGAGTTTGTAACCTGTGGGCCACTAATTGTCCCTTGTTTGGTTGATTGTGCTTTACATGTGTGTTTGGTTGTTGCTTCTATTGTTGCTTTCTACTTGTATATGGGTTGAGGACTACTTGAAACAAAGTTAAGTGTTGAAATTTTGTTTGGCTTGTCCTGTTATTCCTTTACGCATTTGTTGGTTGTTTCTATTAACATGACTTACTTGTCTATGGCTTGAGTTTACTTGGGACAAAGTTTGTTCATACATACCAGTACAATTCAAATGTACTGACGTCCCTTTTTCCGGGGGCGCTACATTGGTTTTATGATTGTAGGTGGATCCATAGCAGGTACTCCAGTCCACTGACCATAGCTCCTCATCACTTCCCGTCAGCTGATTCGGCTATCCCCTTTCCATTCGGGGCCTTATGTGGCTCACGCCACTTTCTGTTTTGGGATCTTATTTGATGTGTATAAGGTATAGCCGGAGCCTTCTTGCCGGCATTTCTATATTATTCTTCAATTATATTTAGAGGCTCCATAGACAGGTCGTGGGTAGTGTCGGGCATGGTAATTTAAAAGATAAATATTGATGTGTGGCAAATGTTGTATAAAAATTGGAATACCTTTATTATGGTGAATGAAGTTTCTAATGGAAATTATTATTGTTATGTTTATAAAAATTTAGTTAATGGAGTTCATATCCTATAAATAGCTTGGTTATTAGGTAATGAGAATGAGGGATAACACGTGGGATAGGAAAGGTACCCAGGTCCGCTTGAGTTGGGTTGACTCGGTTGAGCGCCAGTCGCGCTCCTCGGATTTTGGGGTGTGACAAACTTGGTATCAGAGCCTAAGACTTTAAAGTGTCCTAGGATGTCTTAGAGCCGTGTCTAGTAGAGTCATTCTTATCGGTGTGTTGTCGACCACATCTATAAGTTGGAAGCAATTTGGACATTTAGGAATTTCACTCTTCTTTGACATTCCAGATCGTGCGATATGGCTCAAGATAGGGAGCTAATTTCCTCTCTAAGTATTACTCTCAAGATTGGTAATTTTGATACCATAATCTGTGAATTTGAAGCATGTAAGGTGGGATTTATCCCACCATTGAGTCCAAGTGGATTACCCAAGGACTTGTTAGGAGAATGTGTTGAGTCATGGAGTGATTGGTAGAACTTGTTGTTAAGGAGAGTACCCTTGTTCCTACTAATGTCACTGCACCACCAGATCATGTAGTATATCATCGGTATGTACGGCTAAAACCCCGTCTCTTAGAAATTAAGCTTCCATGGTGTCCGCGTAAATGTTGTAGGTTCAAAATATAATTGATGCAGTATTCATTTTGTTATGTTAAGCGAATTATTGTTGTGAAAATATATGTGGGAGGTACTTCTTTATTTGTTTAATATATTATTCTTGGTAGATGAGGATATGTAAAGAATGTGAACTATGTGCTAAAATGCCTAGACTTCAAGTCAAGTTTGAATTGATATTTTGATGCCAAATTTTGTGAGAAAACTTGTTATGGTTGATTCTTCCAAAATGTTCTTACGTGTACCAAAGGTATTTGATTGATTGCGTCTAGTTGTTGGTAATGTATAAAGATGTTTGGAAATGAAGTAAGTGATTGTGTAAATGTGGTAAGACTAAATGTTGGACTCTAGCTGTGATTGATACTTTACATGAATTGGTGTTGTGACCTGATATTGTGAAAGATGCATTCCAATATGATCAATGTGCTATTATTGACAACTTAAAATGGGTGCAAGGGGTATGAATCATGTATTGAAATGTAAAGGCCTTAAATTGAAATTGAAGTAGCATATATTAAATGAAAGTTTGTGAAGTCCTTTGTGCATAGAGATGTGGAAATAAGTCAAATGTTTTTGAGAAATAGAGCTCAAAACGGCCTGTCGGGTCGTTACAGAAATTGTACCTGGTGATACTTGTGACATGAGGGAATATGAAACAGATTATGATGTTGATGTGAAATATGCAGAAATGATGTGAAATGCGGGGAAGAAGAGACTGTGTTATGAAATGTGGCCTAGTGCCAAGACTGATGTGATAATTATGGCCCCAAGAGCCGATGGACTAATATACGTAAAAATGGCATGATTCTTTTATGCGATAATGTGGCGATCATTTAAAGTGTTTGATTTGTACTTGTGATTTCCTTATTATTGTATGAAGCGCATAGGTGTATAATTTGATATGTCAACCCTATGAAAGGGCTATGAAATGCAGCCTAGAGGTATGGAAATTATGTGAAAACTATGTGATCCATTTTATTTGGTAATGTGGTGATTGTTTAAACTTTTTGTTAAACCCTTATGATTTCCTTGTCCTTGCATAGATATGTTCTTAAAAAGAATCTAAATTACAAAACAGTTCATGCACATGCATGCTCTTTGAATGAGACGTATTATCTACAAAGTCTCCCTATCATAGTTCTATTGTTTACAACCTCCTATGGAATTGAGCTCTATAATTATGTTCCAGAATTGAGTTATAGCACTATTGATACTTCCCACTTGCTTTTCCTAAATTCTCAACAAAGGACTATTCCCAATGAATTTCTTATAGAAACTTTTTATTTAAATGAACAACATCTGCTCACTTGTGCCTATACATGCACCATCATAAAGTTTGTACATGTGGTGTCAAGTTCCATGCAATGTATCCAAGATTTGTGATCCTTCTCGAGTCACTCTTTTACTTAGTTGTGTGTGCCTTATATGGCTTGATCAACCAATATGTGAGTCCATATCAATCGAAATGGTCACTGTGTGCATAAAGACTCTCTGAGAAATTGAGATCCTCACATCCCCATCATACCATGTGCATAAAGTCTCTCTGAAAAAAAATTGAGATCCTCACATCCCCATCATAGATATCTTGTGTGGCCATGGCTTTCGTGCCCACTTGGGACATCTCACAGTAATTAGCTCACTCTATCCTAGTATTGTAGTTGCTCGTGGCATGGTCATGTATTGCAGTGGGGAGTTAATATAGTAGAAGTGTGTGCAGCTTATAACCCATGATTATTTTCTCTTTATGTCTCTACAATGTGTTAAATTTATTCCTTATTTAGTGAATTCATTGTGCTAGTTCCCTACACTTGTACGATAACCATAAGAGAACATGCCCTTCTATGTATCACTATGACACTTCCTTTTTCGAGTCAAAACCTATGGAGATCTCTTCATGAACATTTGCAAACCTTCAGCGATTATTGTGCACTGTCTCATTGTGTTTGGTTTTCTTCACACCCTCAACTTCTAGAATCATGGACTATGTCGATGTCATGTGCGTAGTGTTTTACTACCCTTGGTATCTAACCTTCTTGGCTAGATATGAGTGTTATTTGCCTTCTCCCCGGAGCGTCGTGTTAACTATTAGAACCATCTAACCAATTCATGATTTTGTCCCAATATCAAGATTTCCTAGTTATTGAGTTTCACTCGTGAAAGGTTGAGATCAAATGACTTCGAATTTTTGTATATATCATGAACATGTTGATTTGAATGGCAAATGGTCGTTATTTTTAGTTTCCTCATATATGATCAATTACCAAGAAGTGTTAAGTTGTCTAGAATATGATAATATCATAAGCGTTCAATTCTTTTCATCCTTATAGGCTTGTGGCATAGATTCTGTGCGTCAAGTAATGTTAAGAGTGTAATTCAACTTCGTGTATTTTGAATCCCATATCACATTCAAGGTGCCAGAGTATTCTTATTCGGGGTCGACGGATTTTCCCTACACTCTAGAAAATGAGTGGTTCATGTACTTGAGTATTCCTCCTTAATGATTCCTATTTCCCATGTACTACTTACTCTTGTGCCTCATTTGTGTATTAATTGTTATCATGAATCGCAATATTCAGTGGAGTGTAAATTGTATAGTGGAAGTTATCAAAAGGTAAAGTCAATGGATAGTTATCTCATGCAAGATGTTTATTTGTCATCCTTGTTATGTATGTTTGGGAGTTGATATTATTTTTGAGAAGATGTTATGCCAATGCTTGTAAGTCAATAATGTCGTGTGGTAGGATAAATGTGTCGTGGAAGGAAAGTATTTTCGTTTGATTGAATACCAGTTAGTTTTGACTTGGAATGTACCATATAGGTATTTTGATATAAAACTGTGGAGTCCATGTTCTGGTATCCATATGTTAATGTAGTGCTTGTAATACTGGGATTAGGATTGTAGATATATACATTGTGGTGCTATGTACAGTTGTGGATGTGTTGTTGAGACGAATTTGGTGATTCTCTGGCAGGTGGATAGGCCTAGTTACAAAGGAAACTCTGCCAAAATTTTTGAAAAATTTATGAGTTAGTTAAAATTTTGAGACTGGAGGTAGGTTAGAAAAGAGATGTGTGATGTTAAAGTGTTTGAGAAAGACTATACTCCTCATTCGAGGACGAATGATCCTAAGGGGGGAGAATGTAAGGCCCCAGAAAATTTCGCTAAGTAATATAGGATTCTGTGGTGCCACGTAGGGTTATTATAATATTTTTATATACTATTAATATGGTGGTCATCAATTAGACTTGGTAAATATGAGTATAAGTCTTATGGTAAGTTATGTGAGGTCCAAATAGAAGCCTAGGTGTACGCCAAATGGAAACATTTTCGAAATAGGCCAAAATTCCAAATGGATTCGCACAAGGCTCCACTTCAAAGGAGCATATATAATTATGTATAAGGTTTTATGTGGTGAATAGCATATCAAATGAAAGATCTTGGAGTCTAGTGTCCAACGCTTCAAACCGTTCGTCATTTGGACATTCCTACACAAAGTTAAGATCAAATTACCAAAGGATGGAAAATGCGATTCCGTGTCAGGTCAAATCTGCGATCCGCATTTTACTCTGTGGTCCAAATTTTTGTTCTTTGGTCCGCATTTTGATCGCTAATTGAACCAGTGTAGCTCATTTTTGGCCACCAATTTTGTGGTGCATTCTGCGGCCCGCATGTCCATTCTACGGTGCATTCTGCTATAATAGAATTGACATCGCAGGGTTATTTATTTTATTTTCATAACTCGACCCCATTTTGATATATAACCCTCGGGGTTTTATTTGGGGTCATTTCCTACTGATTTTAAAGAGAGGTGAGAGTATTATAGAGAGAGAAAGAGGAACCCAACATCTAAACCATCCAAATCTCGCATCAACCTTCAAGAATCAAAGAACCCAATCACAAGTTCTTCATCTAAGAGGTAAAATTCTATGCCCTAGGTTTTAATTTCGAGTTTAGAGTATAAATGGGTTATTGAGGTATGATTCTTGGGAATTTTAGTGTTTGTGTATACATGCATGTACAAATTAGGTTGTGAGAAGATTGTTTAACATAAATAAGTAAAGATTGGGTTAGGGAATGAAAGAAGTCTTGAAAAGGGGATTCGAAATCAAGATGCTCAACTAGTGTTTGATAAAATGCTCAAATGAGCTAGTTTCATGAATATCTTTCTAATATGTATTTAATTTTGTTATGTCTCATAGTAGATTTGAATTGCTAGAGTTTTTGGAGTGTTGTAGTAACTTAAGGAAAGCTCAATCGAGGTATGTATGGCTAACTTTGATCTTTGTATAATCACCTTGTTTGGTGTACGAATACTTGGTGTGTGATATCTATGTGGATTGTTGTAAAATTCTTGTGGTTGGTTTGTTGGGTGTTGATTGGTTTGATCAAGTATTTGTGGTTTTATGGTTCAAGTAATTGACAATAAACTAAATGCGTGATTGTGAAAGTGTTATGTGGTAAGAGTTGAGAAACAAATGATGGAAGGAAAATCATAGACGATGCAATTGGAACAACTGTGGTAATAACATATTTGGCTTGTTGTGGGAAATTATTGTGGTGACTTAAATTGCATATGAATTGTTGAAAATGAAGGAAAGGTATTGATGATTATGTAAACTGGTAAATTGTTGTGGTTGTTCTTAAGAAGTGTTGTTGTTGATCTTTGTGAATTGTTGATTGTTGTTGTGTTATTTTTGAATTGTAACTGTACGGTGGGATCGGGTTGCGCGCCGCAACACAAAGTAATAAGGTGTGGGTTGTGGTGATAAGGGTGGCCGAGGTAATAAGGATGGAAAGCGATCGAAATCGCTATTAAAATTGATATTAAATCGATATGTGTACCAATTATGAAATCATTGATGAGGCATCATGAAAGGAGATAGCAGGGGAGTTTGTAATCTATGGGGCACTGATTGTCCCTTTGTTTGGTTGATTGTGCTTTCCATGTGTGTTTGGTTGTTACTTCTGTTGTTGCTTTCTACTTTTATATGGGTTGAGGACTACTTGAAACAAAGTTAAGTGTTGAAAATTTGTTTAGCTTGTCTTGTTATTCCTTTATGTATTTGTTGTTTGTTTTTATTACCGTGACTTACTTGTCTATGGCTTGAGTTTACTTGGGACAAATTTTGTTTATACATATCAGTACAATTCAAATGTACTGACATCCTTTTTGTCGGGGCACTACATTCGTGTTATGATTATAGGTGGATCCATAGCAGGTACTCCAGTCCACCGACCGTAGCTCCTCATCACTTCCCATCAGCTGATTCGGCGAGCCCCTTTCCATTTGGGGCCCTATGTGGCTCACACCATTTTCTGTTTTGGGATCTTATTTTGATGTGTATAAGGTATAGCCGGAGCCTTCTTGCCGGCATTTCTATATTATTCTTCAATTATATTTAGAGGCTCCATAGACAGGTCGTGGGTAGTGTCGGGCATGGTAATTTAAAAGATAAATATTGATGTGTGGCAATGTTGTATAAAAATTAGGAATACCTTTATTATGGTGAATGAAGTTTCTAATGGAAATTATTATTGTTATGTTTATAAAAATTCAGTTAATGGAGTTCATATCCTATAAATGGCTTGGTTATTAGGTAATGAGAATGAGGGGTAACATGTGGGACAGGAAAGGCACCCAGGTCCGTTTGACTGGGGATACCCGGTCGACTGCCAGTCATGTCCCTTGAATTTGGGGCTTGACAACCCTGATTTAGGATTTTGTGCAATCCGGCTATGTGAGGTACATTATGGAGATAAGACCACTACTGGGTTCAGAATGAGATGAAGGCCTTTTCAGGAGTGTATGCCTAATATATTGTTGACTCGACAATTGATTATGGATGTTGGAATATCTCTTTCGTTGTGGCGGTATGGTAAAGGTTAGAGTAAGGCCTATATATGCCATGGGGTGCAATGGGAGCATCGGATCAGTAGAATTTTGGCCAAGTTGATCAGAAAAAGGTTATTGTGGCCCTACAATTAGGTAATGCAAAGTGTGAATTCAACAAAGTTATGCAATCGTGTTTGAGTACATCATGTAGTGATTGATATGGTGGTCGTACATTGGGATCAGGCCTAGCATTTAGTTCCGGATGTTGGAATTGGAATCTGAGGCTTATTTGCTTGAAAAAGAGAAAATATCTTCAGAATTGATCGAGCTAATATGCTCAACTGAGTTGTGATAGCACGGGAAGGTGCATGAGGTGTTAAATAGTAATTTCACACTACTTCAGTGTAGTTCTCAGCACATTCGAGGACGAAATTATTTTTAACTACCGTAACGTATCGACCTATCGTTTTGAGCCCTAGCGCGTCGTTCAGCAGTCTGAGGCCATGAGCAACATCATTTTAGGTTTTATTACTTGTACACATGGTTGGAATTAAATTTCGGGAAGTTCAGAGTTGATTTGGAAATAGAATTCTCATTTCGGAAGCTTAAAGTTGAAAGAATGAAGTATGATTGGAATTTTTAATAAACGACCTCAGAATCGGGATCTGAAAGTTCCAATAGGTTCGTATGGTAATTTCCGTGTTGGGCGTATGCCCGGTTCGGGTTTCGGATAACCTAGGAACGTTTTGGCGCCTATTGTGGAAGTTAGCATTTTGGAAGAAATTTCATAAGTTAGGATTGAAGTGCATTTCAGTTTTATAGATGTTTGTTTGGGATTCTGAGTCTCGGAATAGCTCCGTATGGTGATTTTAGAGTTGGGAGCATGATCAAAAGTGAATTCGCAGGACCGTAGGTCATTTTGAAGCCATTTGGCTAAAGATAGAAATTTGAAGGTTTTTGGGGAGTTTGACCGGAGGTTGACTTTTTGATATCTGGGTCGGAATCCAATTCTGAAAGTTGGAGTAGGTCTGTAATGTCATATGACTTGTGTGCAAAATTTGAGGTCAATCAGACATGATTTGATCGGTTTAAACATCGGAAATTGAAGTTTGAAATATTAAAGTTCATTAAGCTTCAATTGGGGTGTAATTCATGATTTTAGCATTATTTGATATGATTTGGAGCCTCGAGCAAGTTCGTAATGTGTTTTGGGATTGGTTGGTATGATTGGTTGGGGTCCGGGGGGCTTGGGTGGATTCCGAGTGGTTAACGGATCAAAATTGGGGTTTGAAGGGAGCTGAAGGCGTCTGGTTGCTGGTATTTTTGCTTCTGCGGTTTGTTGATTGCAGAAGCAAGCGGGTGGCTGCAGAAGCGGTTTGAAGTATATTGGGGAGGACATAGACGCGATCAAGGGTCCGCATAGGCGGGACCGCATCGGCGGTTGGCACGTCGCAGAAGCGAAAGGGGCTAGGCCAGGGTAAATCCGCAGAAGCGGCCGATTGTCCGCAAAAGCGGAACCGCATAAGCGGTTAAATTTTTGCGGAAGTGGAAATGACTGGAGGCAGTGACTTGTTTTAAATCGGGATTTTTGTTCATTTCGCCCATTTTACATGGCTCGGGGGCGATTTTTGGAGACCTTCAAGGAGAAATTTCATCACCAATATTGAGGTAAATGATTTCTACTAGTTTTGAGTATATACAAGGTTTATCCATGGAATTAGACCTGGAAATTAGTATAAAAATTTGGGGTTTTGGTGGAAAACCTAGAAAATCATATTCTTGGAATTTAGCCACGATTTTGAGCATGGAATTAGGAGAAAATTATATATTTGAGTTCCTAAGGTCATGGGTAGCCTTTATCATCGAGAAATTATGGATTCCGTGCAAGTGGGACCGAGGGCATTTTGGTTATTTCACTAAGCGAAGTTGGGAATTCATATAATCTTAATTGTTAACAGGTATTTGATTATAATTTCATTAGTTTATCGTAAAATTATCTAGTTTGGGTGCATTGTGCATTGGTTCAAGCCTTCGGAAGGATGTACAATGCCGATCTCCAGTCTTCGTAGTGAGGCGAGTCTCATTTCTAATTCTGTGAGAGGGAAATTACCCCAAAGGTGAGTTAAACTGATTATGTGCTTCTAGTTGTGGGGGCTACGTGCGCACGAGGTGACGAGAGTCCATGTGTAGCTGGCTTCACAGTTAGGACTTCTAGATAAGTCCATGATTATTCACACACTTATAGAATATTGATAATTGTCCTCTAGTGAGTGTTGAAGTTGGCCATATCATCTATACCCCTTCGGGATTAGGGGGGATACTCACTGAGAACACGTTGATTACGTACTCATGCTACACTTCTGTTGCATTTTTATTGCACAGGTTCAGGATATATTAGCGGTCTATTGGGCGCAGCAGCACAGACGATTCAGGGACTAGGTGAGTTGCAGTATGCGAGGCGACCCGTAGCTTTTAAGTCCCTTCCTAGTAATTGTATTTCCTTTATGTCCATTGTATTCCGAACGGATATTGTGTTGTATTTTATATCCTTAAGAGTAGTTGCTCGTGCACTTATGACACCGAGTTTCTAGGATGGTTTCAGCAAACTTTGTACTAATTATTATTATTTAAATATGAATTCAAGAAGTGATTTTTATATATAAAACAATGGAAGGAAAAATATCAAATTTTAAGGGTATTAAAAGAGAGGTTAATTCATAAATTAGTTAACTTGCTTTACAACGGTGTCCGGCGTCATCACGACCCGTAGTGGATTTGGGTCCGGACAATATTGTATCAGAACACTAAGTTACAGTCAGTCTCACGTGTCATGATCAAGTCGAGTAGAGTCTCGCGGATCAGTACGAAGACGTATCTACTTATTCTCGGGAGGCTGCAGGATTGTTTGGAGTACTTCCCTTCTTGATTTCCTTATCGTGCGGTTCGATTCCTTTGAGGTTTGTGCCTTTGATTCCTTTCCGTTCAATCTTACGTGAGGCGAGTGCTAGTTATAAATCCAAAATTGAAGAACCAAAATGTTACTATAGATGGGATACGAGATATTTTTCTACGACTAGCAATTCATTTATTTTCAAACCGACCCATTTACTATCTATTATTTGATTGACTAATCCTTTATGTTGGAATGGGTGAAGGGTCAAATGGTTTGGTAATTCCTCATGAGGGGATGAATCGAGAGAAATTTGAATCAGAGCTCTGGATTTTTGTTCATCCTTTGCCGTAATAATATCTCAGCCATGGCCCTCCCTGCTCAAATTCTCGACATTCCCCAGCGACTTGCTGAAATTAACGTTGAAATACAAAATGTATAAAATTTTCTTCGAAAGACTCGAATAATGTTAAATGGTTTCTTGAGGCATCAATTAGATTTGTATTGCCAATCTAACACAAGTCCTTTTTTTAAATATTTTTTATTGTTGTCAATTGAAATTTCTTTTGTGTTTTTTTTTTCATTCAACCGCTACAAGATCAACAATTCCATAAGCTTGGGCTTCTGTTGCTGACATAAAAACATCTCTTTCCATATCTTCGGATACAACCCATAAGGGTTTCCCCGTTCTTTGTACATAAACCCTTGTGAGGGTTTCACGCAGTTTCAGCAGTTCTTCCGCTTCCAGGACAAATTCGCCTGTTTGTGCCTCATAAAAAGAACTAGCAGGTTGATGGATCATTACCCTGATGATATAACAAAATAAAAGCTTCCCCTATCTCGCATGATAAAGCAAAGAGAAAAGAAAGATAAAGAATAGAAAAAAGATAGAATTGAACAACCGTACAGGCATCTTTTGTGCATACGGCTCTACAAGAAAATTGACCTCCCCTCCTTTCTTTGGATGACTGAAATAAAAAAACCTATGTTTGATTTGAAAAACATTCTTGGACAATGAAAAAAAGAAGACTTTTTTTTCTTCTCTTAACTCATAAGTAAAAACAATGAAATTGAACTACATATGGTAGAAAACCGTGTGAATCAAATATTGTATTGATGATTCACACGTTCCGCACGCTGGTTCATACAATGCTTCGCCCGTAGGCGGATTTGGTCAGGGAGATGCAGAAATACTACTTCAAGATCCATTACGTGTCCAAGGAAAGGCTTTTCTGTTATGCTACTAAGACTTGCTCTGCTATTCTGCCCAAGCCTGGCTGAGGAAGAATTACGGGGCATAAAACAAAAAAATACGCTGATCGGGCATACTATATATAATGATTTCCCCATTCACGATAAATAATAAATATTGTATACCATTAAGTGATTGTTTACTATAAAGATATCCACGTACGGTAGCACGGGTTCTCGCCATCTGTGAGAGAATAGAATACATAAGTTGAGTTCTTGGATCAACAAAGTCGCATGACAAGAATTTCAAGAATTTGAAGTTTTCCTACAAGTTCTGCAGCCTCTCGAGAATAAATACAGATGACTCCATACCGATCCGCGAGACTCTACTAAACCGGCTCATGATTTGCAAGACCAAGTAACCTAAGTTCTGATACCAACTTGTCACGACCCCAACCCGATCATGATGGCGCCTATCATACTATTAGGCAAGCCCGACCATTTATAATGTTTAACCCAATTGATAAATAGATATAGAAAGATAAAATAGTGAATCACCAAGCCATTTAAGTCAAAGATCAGAAAATACTGAAGAAAATGCGTTAGTTTAACAAAATACATAATATATCCCAACCATGGATCCGGTGTCACGAACATGAGCCTTTAAATATAGAATGACATCGTACTACAAAGTCTGTCTAAAATCTGATGATATGAAAACAAAAGATAAGGATAAAGGGGAGGAATCTAAGGCTGCGAACGCAGTACAGCTACCTCGATGCTCCCCAAAGCGAACTCTGCTCGTCCAAACTGGATCTACTCCGCCTGAGAAGAACCTGGATCTGCACGCGAGGTGCAGGGAGTAAAGTGAGTACTCCGACCCAGTGAGTAATAAACATAAATACAGTCTGAAAGTAAGAAATCGCAGAAATGCACAAGGTAACCTATATCTAACAGTTCAGATCAATATCGGTGTAAACATGTAAAACAATAATACGGTTAAGGGAATGATGCATGATAAAATGCAGTACATATAATGGTAAACTCTAGTACCCACTGTGGCGTGCAGCCCGCTCCATATATTTAGCGTCGATGACGCTCACTGGGGGTGTGTACAGACGTCGGAAGGGCTCCTACAACCCAAGCGTAATATCAGCCATGTCGTGGCATCAAACAGGCTCTCGGCCTCAATATCAATATATCATCGCTGCGGCGTGCAACCCGATCCATAACAAGAAAATCCTCCTAACAATCGGGTCCTCGACCCATCTCGGTCAAATAAGTTCGCAGCTAATCAGGCATGACACACTAAAGGGATCTCAGCCCTCATATCTTTTTCATTTAATATTCATTATTAAAAATACAGTTCTTATTTTATTTCAATAGTTGAAAGCATGACTGAGAGTATAATTTATGCAAACAAGTGAGGAAAACCAAAGAATATCCCCTAAGGTAGGCACAAAGCCCCAAACATGGCAGTAAGCCCACAGTGATAAGATATGCGTCTCAATCGCCAATATAGTGGAAATAACACTCGGGATGGACCAAGTCACAATCCCCCATCAATAAACGACCCTGCACTCAACATATAATGCGTCTCACACATCAATATAGCGTTACAATGTGAAAGTTCGGGGTTTCAAACCCTCATAACAGCATTTATATTAATTACTCACCTCAAGCCGGCCACAAGTCTAGCTCGCTATGCTTTTCCCTCGCAAATCAACCTCCTCATGCATAGAATCTGGTCAAAACCACAAGGAATATATCACAATAGGCTAAGAGAACAATACCCAATCAAAAACAATCAAGAAATAGCAAAAATCTCGAAACTAGCAAAACCCGAGCCCCGGCCCACTTCTCTAAACTCAAAAAGTTTATACCAAAATATTCCTTATCTCGCCACGAGTCTATACATATCAAATCCACAACAATCGGAGTCCATTTGACCCCTCAAATCCCTAGTTTAGCTCTCTTAAGTTTTAAGTCCTAACCTCCATTTTTAACCTTTAATTCCTTGGATTTTCAGTGTTAATCCATGATTTTACACCATAATAATGTATTCTAAGTCCAAGAATCCATACCTGATGAAAGCCCTCGTAACTCTCTTCAAAATCGCCCAAAACCCTCTTAGTCCGAAGTGGAAATGTTGTGTTCTCTCAAAATTCGCAAAGGTTAAATTAAAAGGGTTCTGTCCAGTCCTTTTCGCTTCTGCGACACACTTGCCGCTTCTGCGGTTACCGTTTCTGCGTCCTTCCCACCGCATCTGCGATTCTCCTTAAGTCGCCCAGGATAGCTTCTACGGTCTATGACTGCTTCTGCGGTCCATAACCGCTTCTGCGGAAAATGCCAAAGTCCCAAGAACCGCACCTGCGACCCCTTACCCGCTTCTGCAGAACCGCCCCACCCGCTTCTGCGAGACCGCACCTGCGGTCCCATTACCGCAGGTGCGAAAACACCAGATACCAGCAAACTTAAACATGCAACAACTCCAAAAATCTCCGTTTAACCACCCGAACTCACTCTGAGGCCCTCGGGACCTCAACCAAAAACACAAACATGATCCAATACCTTATTTGAACTTGCTCCAACCGTCAAAACACTATAGTTAACATAAAAATCATCAAATTTCCTCAAATCAAAGCCTAAGTTCAACCAAAACTTTTAAAACTCGCATTCGATCAAAAAACTGACCAAACGACGTCCGAATGACCTGAAATATTGCACACATGTCCAAAATCACCTAACAAAGCAAAAGCAACTCTCGAAATTCCATTCCGACCCTCGGATCAAAATCTCACCTATCAACCGAAATTCACCAAAATTCAAACTTCGCCAATTCAAGTCTAATTCTACACCAAACCTCCAAAATCAATTCCGATCACACTCCTAAGTCACAAATCACCTCCCGATGCTAACCGAATCACCGAAAATGACATCCGAGCCCTTTAACTATATAGTCAACATCCGATTGACTTTTCCAAAACAAGCTTTTCGTTAAGAGACTAAGTGTCTCATTTCCGTCTAAAACCAATCCAATTAGACTTGATCACCTCAAATGCCGATAATGAATCATACAGAAATACAATACGGGGAAAACGGGGCGGTAACTCAAGTGACGACGGGCTAGATCGTCATATCCTCCCCAACTAAAACAAATGCTCGTCCTCGAGCGAGTCAAGAAACATACCTGGAGTCTCAAATAGGTGAGGATTCTACTCCGTATCTCCCACTCGGTCTCCCAAGTAGCCTCCTCCATGGCCCGACCTCTCCATTGCATCTGTACTGAAGCAACATCCTTGGACCTCAACTTACCTGTCGACCCAAAATAGCCACCGGCTCTACATCATAATGTAAAATCCTCATCTAACTGAACACCGATGAAGTCTAAAACATGAGACGGGTCCCCAACATACTTCCGGAGCATAGATACATGAAATACCAGATAAACCTTCGACAAGCTAGACGGCAAAGCAAGCATATAGGCCACCTCCACAATCCTCCTAAGTATCTCAAAAGGCCCAATGAACCTCGGACTCAGCTTCACTCTCTTTCCAAACCATATAACGCCCTTCATAGGAGAAACCTTCAACAAGACCTTCTCGCCCACCATATAAGATACATCTCGAACCTTCCGGTCTGCATAACTCTTCTGACGCGACTGAGTTGTACGAAGTCTCTCCTGGATCACTTTCACCTTATCTAAGGCATCCTGGACCAACTATGTCCCCAATAACCTAGCCTCACCTGGCTCAAACCAACCAACCAGAGATTTACACCATCTTCCATATAAGGCCTCATATGGCGCCATCTGAATGCTGGATTGATAGCTGTTATTGTAAGCAAACTCTACAAGTGGCAAGAACTCGGCCCAAGAACCTCAAAAATCAATAACACATGCACGCAACATGTCCTCCAATATATGAATGGCACGCTAGGACTGCCCGTCTGTCTGAGGATGAAATGTTGTGCTCAGCTCCACCTGTAGACTTAACTTCCGCTGAAAAGTCCTCCAAAACTTGGAAGTAAACTAAGTACATCTATCTAAGATAATGGAAACTGGGACCCCATGCAACCGAACAATCTCTCGGATGAAAATCTCTACTAGCTGCTCCGAAGAATAAGTAGTACATACCGGAATGAAGTGCACAGAGTTGGTCAGCCGATGCGCAATCACCCAAATTGAATCAAACTTCCTTGAGGTGTGAGGGAGACCACTCACAAAATCCATAGTAATCCCCTCCCACTTACACTCTGAAATATCCATCCGTTGTAGTACGCCACCGGGCCTCTAATGCTCATATTTGACCTTCTGACTGTTGAGACACCGAGCTACATAACTCACAATATCCTTCTTCATTCTCCTCTACCAGTAGTATTGTATCAAATCCTGATACATCTTCGCGGCACCCGGATGAATAGAAGCTGCTAATGCATTACAAAAAAATGGAATTATTGTGGCGGTTATATTACGGCGGTTCCAAATAACCGCCATAAAACATAATTAAAAATGGCGTTTCACCGGCCGCCGAATTAATTTTTTTTATAACGGCGATTATTTGGTATTGTGGCGGTTTCAAAACGCCGTAATATTTCAATAAAAATATAAAGTTTTAGTATCCCCCAAAATTTCCCCAATTCCCTGCACTTTCCCTCCAAAATTTTCCCAATTTCCCTCTAGCTCGTATTTCCCCCAATTTCTATTTCCCTAATTCCTACTCGGTTTCAAAACGTGAATTCTGCTTTTCTCTATTCCGTTTCACGCCCAATTTCTATTTCCCCCAATTTCTATTTCCCCTAATCCCTAATCTCTATTGAAGTCTGCAGGTGAGGTAAGAATATGAGCTTTCTCTATTATTGCAATTTTTTCTTTTCTCTTCAGATTAGGATAAGCATGGACATAATTGGTTTAATCTTCTCCAATATAAACGATTCATCAATGACCCTAGCTAAGCTAAGGACAAAATAGCATATACAAATCTTTTCTGTTTTTTCATTTTTTATTATTATTGTACTTTTTCTGCTAAAGTATATATAGATTGCTGGAACCGAGTAAATTATTCGCCGCTATCACCCATACGATTGGGTGAAGTATATTTTCCCTAATTGCTGATTGCCATGACCGATGCAACAGTAAAATAAATATCAGAAGCTATGGTTTCTATATTCTCTACATTGTCCGGATCTCTTAAGAATAAACTCTAGGGCAAAGTAGTATTTAGAGCACAAGGGGTTTTTATGACAAATTTATAGGTGAATTCAAAATTAGCTTGATTTAGAATTCTTAATTGAAAATTAGCTATTGTTTTAAAATTAATTGAAATTTAGTTACATTCAACTTTATAATGTTGTAATTGACGGGTTGAGCAAAAATGAGACAAAGCTCAGCTGTTTACCTGCAACAACACAGTCACATCTCTCTCTCACTCTCACTACATACAACTTCTCTATTATTGCAATTTCTGCTTTTCTCTTTACAACTGTGCTGTGATTTTCTGTATTATTGAATAATTTAACTGCTTCAATAATCGTAATGTAGCGATTAGGGTTCATGTTTAGTACCAAAAGTTTTTTTTAATCTTTATTAGGGTTCATACATGTAGCGATTTCTCCTAATCTTGTTCTCATCGTAATCCCTGGCAGTGAAAAATTTATGTAGAATAAGGAACAATAGCGGAAGTCTAAATTAATTAGAAGTTAGAGATAGATACAAGGGGTATATACCTTTTAAGACACAGTAAGAAATTATCTTCTTCCGCTTTTGCCTTGCAGAACTTGAGCATTAGGTTTTGCAGATGACATGCTTTTATCTTTCTGCTTGATCTCTTAGTCACTGTGATGAGGTTTCTTCTAATCATATCCTCTAAGTAATGTTATGCAATGTCCTCCAGACACATCTCCTTATCATTTTCTATGAATCCTTCATCGATCCATAAGCTTGTTTATTTTGAGACTAAAATCTCCCTTTCCTCAAAAATTGCTCTAAAATATCAAAATTAAGTGTGACATTTTATTTTTTGATATTTCCACAACATATAGTATAGATGTGAATATGAGTAACGTTATCTATGTTTATGAATGCTTCATGTCACATATAAGCTTTTGAACTATCTTTTCAGTTTTAATATTGTGATGTTATCGTATGTCTTTCTTTCTAGCCATGCCAATTGATAAATCTTGGATTAGCAAACCACGAAACGCACCTGAATATGCAGATGGTCTAAGACAATTTTTGGATTTTGCTTTTGAGCACGGGTCAGTTGATGGGCGCGTAATTAAGTGTCCGTGTCCAAAATGTGGTTTTAACAAGTGGCAAAGAAGAGATGTAGTTGAAGAGCACCTGATTCTTAAACCTTTCCCAAAAAACTATACTTTTTGGTATTGGCATGGTGAAGAATCAAATGCAACCGTGCAACAAATTTCTCAGAGCACCCATATCATAGAAGATAATTTACAGCATCAAGATCCAATGGATATTATGATTAATGATGCTTTTGGGTTCACTAGGAACAATGTCAACGAGCCTGGTGTGTCTTCTAATCATATAAATAGAGAAGAAATATTTGATGAAGGGCACGTTGGGGGCATAATGAAGATTATACAAAGTTTTATGAATTGGTCGAAGATGGCAATCAACCATTATATGAAGGATGTACGAAGTATTCCAAATTATCCTTTCTAATCAAAATGTATCATATAAAGTGTCTTTGTCGAATGACTGACAAGGCGATGAGTATGATATTAGAATTGTTAAAAGATGCCTTTGATGCCAAGCTTCCTGGTTCTTTTTATGAGGCCAAGAAAACCATCAACAAACTTGGTCTTAATTATACCAAGATACATGCTTGTCCAAATGATTGTATGTTATATTTTGGCGAAGATGAAGGCTTGCAAGAATGCAAAATATGCAAGTCATCTAGGTGGAAGGATAATAAGAAGAAGAAGCCTGCAAAGATATTGCGCTACTTTCCACTAAAGCCAAGGTTGCAAAGATTGTTCATGTGCTCTAAAACTGCCGAGTCTATGAGATGGCATTCTTTAGAGGGTAGCCAAGATGGATTGATGAGGCATCCCAGGGATTCTCAGGCTTGGAAAACTTTTGACGTGCTTCATCCTGAATTTGCTGCAGATTCTCGAAATGTACGGCTAGGCTTAGCTAGTGATGGTTTTAATCCTTTTGGAGTAATGGCAACTAACTATAGTATCTGGCCGGTGGTACTTATTCCATATAACCGTCCTCCTTGGGAGTGCATGAAACAAACTTCATTCATACTCTCAATGATCATTCCAGGGAAACAAATGCCGGGCAATGACATAGATGTGTATTTACAACCTCTCATCCAAGAGTTGAGGGAATTGTGGTACAATGGTGTGCAGACATTAGATTCTTCAAAGAATGAAATATTTAAAATGCGAGCAGCATTGATGTGGACAATTAGTGATTTTCCTGGGCTTGGTACATTATCTGGATGGAATACATACACTCAGTTTGCGTGCCCCACGTGTAACTTTGATACAGACTCATTTAGATTGAAGCATAGTAGAAAGTGGTGTTTTATGGGTCATCGTCGCTTTCTTGAAAGAGGTCATCGGTTTAGATTGCAACGTGTTCGTTTTAACGGGAAATTCGAGCAACGGGAGCCACCAATTGCATTATCAGGGTCAGACATCTTGAAGCAAGTAGAGGGCATAAATGTCAATTTTGGAAAAACACCTGTTTTGAATGATAAAGGTAAAAGAGCTCGAAGACAAACCGTTAATGAAGATAGATCAAGACATTTTTGTTCTTGACTTGCTTTATGTTGTTGCATCTAGTTACTTTCTTTCGTTAATTAAGCTTAAATTATTTATTTTTGTCTTGAAGTTTAAACTATTTTGGTATCAAGGTTTTCTTGTTTTGCTTTATATACCTTTATGTATGTAGAGATGCCGAAGCAAAATATGGTTAAAAATCAATTCAAATCAGTGAGAGAGAGATCTTCACTTGCTTCGAGGGAGTCATCACAGGCTCAAGCTTCATCTTCAACATCTTATCGAGTCTCTTTACATTCTACACTGCCTCCACAACCTACACAGCCTATTATTGCAGTTGATGGGGTCTCTTCGCAACACGGTGTTCCATTATCATCTGATGGAGTCTCTTCGCAGCATGTTGTATCATCTTCATCATCTGATGGAGTATCTTCTCAGCCCGCCGTTCCATCTTCATCATCTGGTGCAATCTCTTCACGACAAACTGGACGTAGTACTAGCAATGAAGAACCTCATTGGTTTGTCGATGTTATAGGTACATATAAATTTCAAGTGATTGAGTATTCTTTTTGTTTTCCTCGTTTAATGTTTTAACTTGACTTTATTTGTTGTAGATAAACATCAAGTAATAAAAACAATTAGATTGAAGGTTAAGGATGTCCATAACTTGGATAAAGGATTGCGTATAATTGTAGAATTTGATGAATACGATGCAGCAATTGGGAAATCGGCTGGCCTAATTGCTGGAGTTTTAGGGCAGCTAGCAACAAATCCTATGTACTTTCCTATTGGCTTTGAGAAATGGCAATCCATGCCCAAATCTTTTCTGGACCGTGTTTTTAATGATATAATAGTGGTAATGTCATTTAAATTCTTTTGTTTAGTTTGTATCTTTTAGTTGTATATGTAAAACTACAGTAAATTAACTAACTTTATATTTGTGAAGCCTCGTTTTTTTTACGATTGATCAACAAAAGGCAAAGGGATGGCTTAACAGTTCCATTAACAAAAAAGTGGAGGGAGTATAGGCTAAAACTATGGAAGGAGGCTGACGATCCATTATTAAGTAAAGAAGATATCATCAAGAACGTTCCAAATGGCATACCGATGGACCAATGGGCATTGTTTGTTACTTATCGCATGAAAGAGGAGACAAAGGTACTTTCATTTGCTATCTGCTATTGCTACTTCTGCTTCTTCTTCTGTTTCTGTTGTTTTTTTTTCTACTGCTTCTCCTGCTTCATTTGCTATTGTTGCCTTTTCTTCTTCTGCTACTGCTTCTTTTTCTTAGTTTGTTTCCTCTGCTTCTTCTGCTATTGTTGTTCTGCTACTGCTAATTCTGCTTCTTCTTTTACTTCTTTTGCTAATTCTGCTGATTCTGCTACTGTATTTTAACAGTTTTGAACTCCCTCAAGTTGATAACAAAAAGTCTTATTAGATATTTAGGTTTAATAGCTAGGTTTAACAAGAATTATAATTGATTTTGTTGTTATTCTTGTTAGTACAAGCATATAGGATGATTACTTTAAAAAGAAATGAAAAAAACTGTGAAAACTGCTCACAGTTTTTATGTTCACTGTTGCCAACTTGTTCACTAACAAGTAACAAAGAGAGTTGCCAACTTGTTCACTAACAAGTAACAAAGAGAGTTGCCAACTTGTTATAGCTTATGTGGTTTGTTTTCGAAAGTATTTATAGCTATGGGTTGTACGTTTGCGGGTTCGGTTCACTCATGTTGTAGTAGTTCTAGTTTAGCTTTTTATCGCTCCTTAATTGCTCTGGGAATCTGCTTACAGTAGGGGTGTGCAAGCTGAAATCTGTTGCCAAGTGCCAACACAAGTTTTCTGAGTACAATGTACTATGGGCAACCTAAGTCTTCACTTGCTGATACTATTCTTCTCTCTCCAATGTTTTCTTGCTTATACTATGGCTAAATCTGCTGCTATGCACTCAAATCCTGATGCCAAATTCATTAGAGTTTCATGTAAAGCCACACTTTACCCTGTCTTATGTGTCCAATGTCTCTCTGCTTATGCTAACACTGTCAAACAAAGTGAGCAGCAGCTGGCTCGTGCTGCTTTATCAGTAAGCTTAGCTAGAACAAAATCCACCACCAAATTTGTTTCTAAGTTAAACAAAATTAGAGGCCTAAAGCCAAGAGAAAAGCAAGTTGTAAAGGACTGCTTTGATACGATGAGTGATAGTGTAGATCAGATCAATAAATCTATACCAGAACTTGGACAAACTGGTCATTTTGCTGCTGGACAGGACTTTATGTGGCATGTTAGTAATGTGCAAACTTGGGTTAGTGCTGCAATGACAGATGAAAACACTTGTCTTGATGGATTTTCAGGACCTGGAATGAATGGAAATGTGAAGGCTGTTTTAAGGTCAAGAATCCTTCATCTTGCACAAGTTACTAGTAATGCTCTTGCTTTGGTTAATCGTTTTGCGGATAGACAATACAGCAGCACACATATACAGCCTCTTCCATTGAAAAAATCTTGTTGCCATCTCCTAAAATATGGTGCAACCAAACATTAGACCTGAAACTAAGAGAAACAGAAATCTTGAAAATCAGGAACAGTTATTGTAGTGTATCTTGAAAATCAGGAACAGTTACAGTTATTAGAGCAACGAAGATCATAAAACACAAGCCTGATAGCTGTATATGGTGGATTTCTCCAGTATCACCAGTGTTGTTTCGCTATGCATTGTTATATATGCCTTGTTGATATATAACGAACTATTTGTAATTTGGTATGCATAACTGATATATAACGAACTGTTTCTGCTTCTTCTCTACTACTTCTCTTGCTTCTGCTTTTGCTTATTTTGGTCTTATATAATAGAATTTCACCTATTTAATTTGTAGGAGCGTTGCAAGAAGAATGCACAGATTCGAAAAAATCAACTTCCTCATACTTGTGGTGCTATGAGTTTGGCTAGAAGAAGGGCTGCAATGGTAGTTTAAGAACTTAACTTAGATAAGATATATGTTCTCACTTAATTACTAACATTATTCATTTTAAAAATTTCAGAAGGCTATGGGAAAAGCTTTTGATCGAGGTAAAATGTGGACCGAGACTCATAAAAGGAAAGATGGGAGTTATGTAACTGATGAGGCTAGGGTGATTGGGGTAAGTAATATTTTTGATTTGTGTTTACATAAACCTTGAACTGTATAACTTGGACTGAACTGGACTATTTTCGAGACTGTTTATATATTTTTGAATTAGTTGTAAGCCATTTTCCCGATGACCTGACTGCTGCATGTCAAAGTTTGATCTAGATGGTTGTCATAGGATTCTAGGATCATAATTAAATTCATTTCCAGGTTTCCATTAGTTGTATATAAAATATGAGCCTGTTTTATGAGCTACAATTCAAACAATGAATTTGTAGTTCATTATAGCTCTAGTTGCAAGATTTTTACCTTATCAATGGTTACAATCAGTTCTTATATTAGAATATTAGTAAAATCAATGTCATTGCAGTTTTAATAATCAATTGAAAGCGTAGAACTTCAGTATGTAAATTGAATAGGCATGTTAGTTTGAGAACCAGGAAATCTGCACGTATACACTAGGTTTGAGCGAGAATTACCACCCCGTTATGTTGAAATTGTATGTTTTATGCTTTTATATCAGTGTTAAAGTCTATCGGGTGAGTTAGGAGTGAATTGGATTGAAAATGAGGTATATAGCCTTTGTGAAGGAAACTTGAATAAGGAAAGTCAACCCGGAGTTGACTATTTGGTTAGAGGGCTCGGAATCGGATTCTGATGATTCGGTTAGTTCCGGGAGGTGATTTGTGACTTAGGGGAGCGATCGGAATTGAATTTGGAGGCCCGGTGTAGAAATAGGCTTGAATTGGCTAAGGTTGAATTTTGGCGAAATCCGAACGGTAGGTGAGATTTTGATCCGGGGGTCGGAATGGAATTCCGACAGTTGCAGTAGCTCCGTTAGGTGATTTTGGATGTGCCTGCAAAATTTCATGTCATTCGGACGTCGTTTGGTCGGGTTTTTGATTGAATGTGTAATTCGGAACGTTTTAAGGAATTTAGGCTTGAATTTGATGTGAATTATGGGTTTTGGTATTATTAGACGTGTTTTGAGGATTGGAGCAAGTTCGAATAAGGTGTTAAGATGTGTTGGTGTGTTTGGATGAGGTCCCGAGGGCCTCGGGGTGTTTTCGGATGGTTAAACGGAAGAAAATCATGGAAATTGCAGGTTGAAGAGTTCTGGTTCTGTCATTTTCGCCCCTGCGGAATTATGGGCGCAGGAGCGAGTCCGCAGAAGCGGACGAGGGGCACAGGAGCGCTTGGCATCGCAGAAGCGGAGTCCTTTCCGCCGAAGCGGCATCGCTGGTGCGAGCCAGTGATCGCAGAAGCGGACGAGAAGAAAATGGGAAGGTCCGCAGAAGCGGACACTTGACCGCCTGGGCGAGTCCGCAGGAGCGGACTCTGGAGCGCAGAAGCGGATGTTTTCGCAGAAGCGGACGTTTCATCGCAGAAGCGGACGCGCTTAAGCGGTCCGTTGCTCGCAGAAGCGGAATTGGCCGGCTAGGCCTGGAACTGCTGAAGCGACCCTTTGGTCGCGGATACGGATGCGTAGGAGCGGAAATTCTTCCGCAGAAGCGAAAATCGCTGTAAGTTAAGTGTATCAGGAGTTAGAAAAATTTCAGAACATTTCACACATTTGGGTCTCGGCTTTAGAGGCGATTTGGGCGATTTTGAAGAGAAATTCAAGGGAAATCATCGGGTAATCAACTATGGACTTAAACTATGATTAGTATTGATAATATTATGCAATTATATCATGAAAATGGAGGAATTTGGGGTAATTTATGGAGGATTTAGCCCTAGGCTTGAACTTTAGAAAATCAAGATTTTGAATGGGCAAATGGAGTCCGAATTTGGTAAAATTGATATGCTTAGACTCGTATTGAGATGAGGGTTCCGAATATGTGACTTTCGTAATTTTTCGGCAAGCGTACCGAAAGTCGGGTTTTGACAACTTTGGGAATTTTGATGTAAATCGAGTTGTATTGATTGGGTGTCGTCCCATTGGCCTAATTTGTTGTATTTCTACTGTATTTGATCAGATTCTACGCGTGCGGAGCTTGATTCTCGTGGCAAGGGCATTGCGGAGTAGTCGTCGCGCGGTATTGAGGTGAGTAATAGATGTGGGTGATGACCAGCGGGTTCGAAACCCCGGTATACCACTTTGTGACGCCGTATAGCGGCGAGACACGCACACTCTTGAGAGTGCGGGGTCGATCATGAACTGGAGACTATATATTAGTCCGACCTGTTGATACCGTATTATTGGCTATTCTCGAGCCGTCGAACCTCCTTCTCGGATGGTTGCATATATATATATATATATTGTGATAATGGCCACTCTTGAGCCGAGGAACCCCCTTCTTGGGCGGTTGAGTATACATGTGGGCCGTGAGCTAGTTATTGGATCCCGCGAGGATCGTTATCATTGTCTTATCATATAGACATGCTAGTTTACTACTAGTCCGCAACTATTTTGTTATTATGCTAATTCCAATCTCCGGAACTTGATATTACTGTTTTCCAACCGAAAAATGATAAAAGAGTTTTCAAAAACTACTTTTGAGCCTCGCGAGGCCGTATCCGCATATTAGCCGACTAGTAGTGGATCGGGCCGTGCGCCGCGACGAGATATATGTTGGATCGGACCGCACGCGGGGCAGAAAATCTCTATGAGATGTGCTTGGGTCTGTAGGAGCCCCTCCGGAGTCCGAACCCCCACGGTGAGCACGGGTACCCAAAATTGGAGTCGAGCTACGCGCCGTAGCGATCATATCATGCATTGCATTGCATTTAGCTACATCCGCTAGCTGTTATGCTATTTATTGGTATTTTGTTGGTACAGGTACGGTGAATATTGATTCTATGACAGGGTAGCTGATTATAGCTTTACATAGTACTTTATTGTGGATTTCTTATCTGCGCTGTCTTACCCTTGTTTATTACCACTGAGTCTGGCAGTACTCATTTTACTCCCTGCACCTTGTGTGCAGATCCAGATACCTCTCAGCAGTGATCCAGTAGCTGTGCGAGGCGACGTTTGTGGATATTCGAGGTAGCTGCAGAGTCCGCAGGACCCGATATTCCTTCTTACTTGTCTTGATTTTGTATTGACTTTTCTTTCCGCACTTGGTATCTTGTAAACCTTTATACACTCATGTTCAGTAGAGGCTCATGACTCTTGACCCTTGGTCTATGGGAGTTGATGTATCATGGGACTTGGTTCCCCGTTTTCGTTACACGTATTGCTGTTATTTCGTGAATTAATTTGCTTAAATAGGTTAAAGAGAGCTTTGGCTCCGTGATTGTTGTTGATTGGTCGGGCTGGCCTAGCAGTGTGCTGGGCGCCATCACGGCCGGATTTGGGGTCGTGACAAGTTGGTATCGGAGCCTAGGTTTACTAGGCCTCATGTGTCTTGAGCCGGTTAGTAGAGTCTTGTGGATCGGTACGGGGACGCCTGTACTTATCCTCGGGAGGCTGCGAACCTTTAGGAAAACTTCACTTTTCTTGAACTCGGTCGTGCGATCTTGTTGTTCTGAGAACTGAACTTCTATATTCTATTCTCTCGCAGATGGCGAGAACGCGAGCATCGGGACGAGGTGGACGACCTCCGTTGCCACCTGTTAGAGGCCGTGGGCGCGGTCGTGCTAGAGTTAGAGGTAGGGCGGGCTGAGGCAGTGCCAGCTGACCCGCCCTGTTGTACCGGTTCGGGAGCGGCCCCGAGTGGTTGATGCTCCGGCGGCCCCAGTTCGGGGCCGGACTATATCTATTGCTATTCCCGGTCTTCGGGAGACTCTCGCTCGAGATATTATCGGTGTGTTCCGGTTTGGCTCGAGTAGTTTTAGCTACCGCTATCGCAGCGACATCTCGGTCGGGGGTGGACGAGCGGACCCCTGCAGGCTTGCACACCGACCCGGTTGTTCGGGGACTTCGGACGCCGGAGGCGGTCCCCGCTCGGTGGTTGCACCGGTTATTCCTCCGCCTGCACCAGCTCCAGCTCGAAGCATATGGTTCGAGGTTATGCCGGATGACGAGCGGCGTCGTCTCGAGAGATTTGGTAGACTTCGACCACCCCATTTCGGTGGCGTTGAGGGCGAGGATGCCCGGGGTTTCTTGGATAAGTGTCAAGAAGATGTTGCGTACGGCTGGTATTCTTGAGTCCGGCGGAGTTTCATTTACTACATTTCAGTTCACCGGTCCCGCATTTGATTGGTGGGAGGAGTTTGAGAGGCGTAGGCCTGCAAGAGCAGCACCTCTCACATGGCAGCAGTTCTCTACTCTCTTTCTAGAGAAATATGTACCTCGGTCTCGTCGCGAGGAGCTACGTCGCCGGTTCGAGTGGTTGATTCAGGGCGACATGTCTGTGACCCAGTATGAGCTTAGATTCACTCGGTTGGCTAGGCATGCCACATGGATGATCCCCACTGATAGGGAGAGGATCGGGAGGTTCATTGATGGCCTCAACTACTCTATCCGTATTCTTATGACCAGCGAGCAAGTTCTATCATCATCGTTTGAGCAGGTTGTCGATATGGCACGCTCCATTGAGGCGGATCGTCGCCGAGAGAGAGAGGAGCGGGAGGCCGAGAGGCCTCGCGGTTCTGGCAGTTTCAGCGGTGCTCCATCTAGAGGGCATTCCCAGCCGAGCCGAGGTCGCTCATCTAGACCTTCTCGTTCGGGCCGCCCAGAGCGGAGCGGAGGTTCGCATGGTCGTGGTCGACGAGGATTTCGACAGGGTCGGTCATCACTTAGTGCCCTCCCGGCCCAGAGTGCAACACCTACTTCTCCGGCACCGGGTGCATGTTATGAGTGTGGTGAGTTTGGCCACGTGAGGAGACAGTGCCCTCGACTACGTAGGGGCAGGACTCAGGAGAGGGATCGGCCCTCCTCTTCGGCGACCATCTCGGTCTAGTAGAGGTGGAGGTCGGTCTTCTCGTGGTCGCCCCGGGGGCGAGGAGAGATCCGGTGGAGGCCGAGGCACGGTTCTATGCACTTCTTGACGGGCGTGATGCGGTTGCCTCCGATCGCTGTGATTACGGTGTATCATTTACGTCCGTCACGGAGATGCCTGCGTTCTATTTGATCCGGGGTCCACATATTCTTACGTGTCCTCTTATTTTGCACATCATTTGGGTGCGACTCGTGGTAGTCTTGATTTGCTTGTTCATGTATCCACCCCCGTGGGTGATACGATTGTTGTGGATCATGTCTATAGATCCTGTGTTATATCTATTGGGGGTCTGGAGACCCAGGCAGAGTTGTTATTGTTGGGGATGGTGGACTTTGATGTTATATTGGGTATGGACTGGTTGTCTCCGTATCATGCTATATTGGACTATCATGCTAAGACAGTTACGTTGGCCATTCCTGGTATTTCTCGGATTGAGTGGCGGGGTTCGACCGATTTCGTCCCTAGCCGTGTTATTTCGTTCTTAAAGGCTCAGAAGATGGTTGAAAAGGGGTGTTTATCGTACTTAGCTTTTGTGAGAGATGTGGGAGCCGAGTCTCCTAGCATTGATTCCATACCTGTTGTGAGGGACTTTCCAGATGTATTCCCCTCAGACCTGCCAGGCATGCCACCGGACAGGGATATTGATTTTGGCATTGACTTGGTGCCGGGCACTCAGCCCATATCCATTCCTCCTTATCGAATGGCACCAGCCGAGTTGAAAAAACTAAAAGAGCAGCTTCAAGAACTTCTGGATAAGGGTTTCATCCGTCCTAGTGTGTCTCCGTGGGGTGCGCCGGTATTATTTGTTAGAAAGAAAGATGGTTCCATGCGAATGTGTATTGATTATAGGCAATTGAACAAAGTGACAGTGAAGAACAAGTACCCTCTACCGCGCATAGATGATTTGTTTGACCAGTTACAGGGTGCAAGGGTGTTTTCTAAGATCGATCTTCGTTCGGGCTATCATCAGCTGAAGATCAGGGACTCGGATATTATGAAGACTGCATTCAGGACCCGATATGGTCATTATGAGTTTCTTGTGATGTAGTTTGGGCTGACCAACGCCCCAGCAACATTTATGCATCTGATGAACAGTGTGTTCGAGCCCTATTTGGATTCATTTGTGATTGTGTTCATTGATGACATTCTAGTCTACTCCCGTACTCGGGAGGAGCATGCTCAGCATTTGAGCATTGTGTTGCAGAGATTGAGGGAGGAGAAGCTATATGCTAAATTCTCCAAGTGCGAGTTTTGGCTCGAGTCCGTAGCATTTCTGGGACATGTGGTGTCTCGTGATGGTATTCAGGTTGATCAGAAAAAGATAGAGGCGGTGCAGAGTTGGCCTAGACCGACCTCAGCTACAGAGATCGGGAGTTTTCTTGGTTTGGCGGGATATTATCGCCGGTTTGTTCAGGGATTTTCATCCATTGCTTCTTCATTGACTAAATTGACCCGGAAGGGTGCACCATTCATGTGGTCGGATGAGTGCGAGGAGAGCTTTCAGAAGCTCAAGACAGCTTTGACCACAGCTCCAGTGTTAGTATTGCCATCAGCTTCAGGTTCGTATACCGTTTATTGTGATGCCTCGAGAGTGGGGATAGGTTGTGTGTTGATGCAGGAAGGAAAGGTAATTGCTTATGCTTCTCGGCAGTTGAAGCCGCATGAGAAGAACTATCCTGTTCATGACTTGGAGCTAGCCGCCATTGTTCATGCCTTGAAGATTTGGAGGCACTATTTATACGGTGTGTCATGTGAGGTGTATACCGACCATCGTAGTCTCCAGCACTTGTTCAAACAGAAAGACCTTAATTTGAGACAGCGGAGATGGCTTGAGTTGCTTAAGGATTATGACATCACTATATTATATCATTCGGGGAAGGCCAATGTGGTGGCCGATGCTTTGAGCCGGAAGGCGGTCGGTATGGGGAGCTTGGCATATATTCCGGCTGAGGAGAGGCCATTTGCTCATGATGTTCAGGTGCTAGCCAATCGGCTAGTGAGGTTAGATATTTCGGAGCCCAGCCGGGTATTGGCTTGTGTTGTATCTCGGTCATCTCTATATGATCGTATTCGTGAGCGCCAGTATGATGATCCACATTTGGCTGTCCTGAGGGACAGAGTTCAGCATGATGATGCTAGAGATGTCACCATTGATAGTGACGGCGTATTGAGGATGCAGGG
Source organism: Nicotiana noctiflora (assembly GCA_032618575.1). Lineage (NCBI taxonomy): Eukaryota > Viridiplantae > Streptophyta > Magnoliopsida > Solanales > Solanaceae > Nicotiana > Nicotiana noctiflora. Next base: position 51,257 of record JASVEL010004990.1, on the reverse strand, counting down.
CCGGATATGTGTGCCCAATGTTGATGGCCTTCGTGAGTTGATTCCGGAGGAGGCCCATAGCTCGCGGTATTCTATCCATCCAGGAGCCGCGAAGATGTATCAAGATTTGAAACGGCATTATTGGTGGAGAAAGATGAAGATGGACATTGTTAGACATGTAGCACGGTGCCTCAACTGTCAGCAGGTTAAGTACGAGCACCAGAGGCCCGGTGGTGTATTTCAGCGCATTGCTATTCCCGAGTGGAAATGGGAGAGGGTCACCATGGACTTTGTTACTGGACTCCCTCGGACGGCGAGGAAGTTTGATTCTGTATGGGTGATTGTGGATAGACTGACCAAGTCAGCTCACTTCATTCCAGTTAGTACTACCTACTCATCGGAGCGGTTGGCGGCGATCTTTATTCGAGAGATTGTTCGGTTGCATGGAGTTCCAGTGTCTATCATATCCGACAGGGGTACTCAGTTCACTTCTCAGTTTTGGAGAGCATTTCAGCGAGAGATGGGTACACGGGTTGAGTTGAGTACGGCATTTCACCCCCAGACTGACGGACAGTCTGAGCGCACTATTCAGATCTTGGAGGATATGTTGCGAGCTTGTGTGATTGATTTTGGTGGTTCGTGGGATGAGTTCCTACCACTTGCCGAGTTTGCCTACAACAACAGTTATCAGTCGAGTATTCAGATGGCCCCGTATGAGGCATTGTATGGCAGGCGGTGTAGATCCCCGTGGGATGGTTTGAGCCTGGTGAGGTTAGATTGATAGGGACTGAGTTAGTCCAGGATGCTCTGGATAGAGCAAAGTTGATCCAGGAGAGGCTTCGTACAGCACAGTCTCGTCAAAAGAGTTATGCGGACCGTAGAGTTCGAGAGTTGTCTTTCATGGTTGGTGACAGAGTATTGTTGAAGATTTCACCTATGAAGGGTGTCATGAGATTTGGGAAGAAAGGAAAGTTGAGTCCCAGGTACATTGGTCCTTTTGAGATACTTAGGAGAGTTGGAGAGGTGGCATATGAGTTAGCCTTGCCGCCCAGCTTATCTAGCGTTCATCCGGTATTCCATGTGTCTATGCTCCGGAAGTACATTGGAGATCCGTCTCATGTATTAGATTTCAGCACCATTCAGCTTGATGGTGATCTATCCTATGATGTGGAGCCTATTGCCATTTTGGGACGGCGGGTGAGAAAATTGAGGTCTAAGGAGATTGCATCAGTTAAGGTTCAGTGGAGAGGTCGACCCGTGGAGGAGGCCACTTGGGAGATCGAGCGGGAGATGCGGAGCAGATATCCTCACTTGTTTGAGACTTCAGGTATGTTTCTTGACCCGCTCGAGGACGAGCGTTTGCTTAAGAGGGGAGAATGTGACGACCCGGCCCGTCGTCACGGGAATTACCACCCCGTTATGTTGTAAATTGTATGTTTTATGCTTTTATATCAGTGTTAAAGTCTATCGGGTGAGTTAGGAGTGAATTTGATTGAAAATGAGGCATATAGCCTTTGTGAAGGAAACTTGAATAAGGAAAGTCAACCCGGAGTTGACTATTTGGTTAGAGGGCTCGGAATCGGATTCTGATGATTCGGTTAGTTTCGGGAGGTGATTTGTGACTTAGGGGAGCGATCGGAATTGAATTTGGAGGCCCGGTGTAGAAATAGGCTTGAATTGGCTAAGGTTGAATTTTGGCAAAATCCGAACGGTAGGTGAGATTTTGATCCGGGAGTCGGAATGGAATTCCGACAGTTGCAGTAGCTTCGTTAGGTGATTTTGGATGTGCCTGCAAAATTTCAGGGTCATTCGGACGTCGTTTGGTCGGGTTTTTGATTGAATGTGTAATTCGGAATGTTTTAAGGAATTTAGGCTTGAATTTGATGTGAATTATGGGTTTTGGTGTTATTAGACGTGTTTTGAGGATTGGAGCAAGTTCGAATAAGGTGTTAAGATGTGTTGGTGTGTTTGGATGAGGTCCGGGGGGCCTCGGGGTGTTTTCGGATGGTTAAACGGAAGAAAATTGTGGAAAAATTGCAGGTTGGGATTCTGTTTCTGTTGTTTCCGCTCCTGCGGAATTATGGGCGCAGGAGCGAGTCCGCAGAAGCGGACGAGGGGCACAGGAGCGCTTGGCATCGCAGAAGCGGAGTCCTTTCCGCCGAAGCGGCATCGCTGGTGCGAGCCAGTGATCGCAGAAGCGGACGAGAAGAAAATGGGAAGGTCCGCGGAAGCGGACACTTGACCGCCTGGGCGAGTCCGCAGGAGCGGACTCTGGAGCGCAGAAGCGGATGTCTTCGCAGAAGCGGACGTTTCATCGCAGAAGCGGACGCGCTTAAGCGGTCCTTTGCTCGCAGAAGCGGAATTGGCCGGCTAGGCCTGGAACCGCTGAAGCGACCCTTTGGTCGCGGATACGGACTCGTAGGAGCGGAAATTTTTCCGCAGAAGCGAAAATCGCTGTAAGTTAAGTGTATCGGAAGTTAGAAAAATTTCAGAACATTTCACACATTTGGGTCTCGGCTTTAGAGGCGATTTGGGCGATTTTGAAGAGAAATTCAAGGGAAATCATCGGGTAATCAACTATGGACTTAAACTATGATTAGTATTGATAATATTATGCAATTATATCATGAAAATGGAGGAATTTGGGGTAATTTATGGAGGATTTAGCCCTAGGCTTGAACTTTAGAAAATCAAGATTTTGAATGGGCAAATGGAGTCCGAATTTGGTAAAATTGATATGCTTAGACTCGTATTGAGATGAGGGTTCCGAATATGTGACTTTCGTAATTTTTCGGCAAGCGTACCGAAAGTCGAGTTTTGACAACTTTGGGAATTTTGATGTAAATCGAGTTGTATTGATTGGGTGTCGTCCCATTGGCCTAATTTGTTGTATTTCTACTGTATTTGATCAGATTCTACGCGTGCGGAGCTTGATTCTCGTGGCAAGGGCATTGCGGAGTAGTCGTCGCGCCGTATTGAGGTGAGTAATAGATGTGGGTGATGACCGGCGGGTTCGAAACCCCGGTATACCACTTTGTGACGCTGTATAGCGGCGAGACACACACACTCTTGAGAGTGCGGGGTCGATCATGAACTGGAGACTATATATTAGTCTGACATGTTGATATTGTATTATTGGCTATTCTCGAGCCGTCGAACCTCCTTCTCGGATGGTTGCATATATATATTGTGATAATGGCCACTCTTGAGCCGAGGAACCCCCTTCTTGGGCGGTTGAGTATACATGTGGGCCGTGAGCCAGTTATTGGATCCCGCGAGGATCGTTATCATTGTCTTATCATATAGACATGCTAGTTTACTACTAGTCCGCAGCTATTTTTGTTATTATGCAAATTCCAATCTCTGGAACTTGATATTACTGTTTTCCAACCGAAAAATGATAAAAGAGTTTTCAAAAACTACTTTTGAGCCTGCGAGGCTGTATCTGCATATTAGCTGACTAGTAGTGGATCGGGCTGCACGCCGCAGCGAGATATATGTTGGATCGGACTGCACGCCGCAGGAATATCTCTATGAGATGTGCTTGGGCTGTAGGAGCCCCTCCGGAGTCTGAACCCCCACGGTGAGCACGGGTACCCAAAATTGGAGTCGGGCTACGCGCCGTAGCGGTCATATCATGCATTGCATTGCATTTAGCTACATCTGCTAGCTGTTATGCTATTTATTGGTATTTGTTGGTACAGGTACAGAGAATATTGATTCTATGATAGGGTAGCTGATTATAGCTTTACATAGTGTTTTATTGCGGATTTCTTATCTGCGCTGTCTTACCCTTGTTTATTACCACTGAGTCTGGCAGTACTCATTTTACTCCCTGCACCTTGTGTGCAGATCCAGGTACCTCTCAGCAGTGATCCAGTAGCTGTGCGAGGCGACGTTTGTGGATATTCGAGGTAGCTGCAGAGTCCGCAGGACCCGATATTCCTTCTTATTGTCTTGATTTTGTATTGACTTTTCTTTCCGCACTTGGTATCTTGTAAACCTTTATACACTCATGTTCAGTAGAGGCTCATGACTCTTGACCCTTGGTCTATGGGAGTTGATGTATCATGGGACTTGGTTCCCCGTTTTCGTTACACGTATTGCTGTTATTTCGTGAATTAATTTGCTTAAATAGGTTAAAGAGAGCTTCTAGCTCCGTGGTTGATATGGATTGAAAGCGTAGAACTTCAGTATGTAAATTGAATAGGCATGTTAGTTTGAGAACCAGGAAATCTGCACTTATACACTAGGTTTGAGCGAACTTAACAATCCAATTTAATTGATAATCATTCTACTCTAATCATTGCTTCTTACAATTGTTTGTATTGATTTGTAGTCTAGTAATCCCACGTGAACAAAAATAGATGTTGCTGTTGATATGTGGTGAAAGAAAATATTGATGAAAACATGTAAAAGGCAAATGAACGGCTAATTGGTATAGTCCCATAGGCATGATTGAAGGAATTTCATTACATCAATTTAATCACAATTGTTGGCTACTATCTATCTAATTACTATTAGATTAAGGCATGATTTGTTGTGCTTTGGATTGTTCTGCATTTGCTCTAACAAATCAAAATTTAACTATACTAAACATGGTAAGTAATCCATGTAATATCCTTCATATTGCTCAGTTTATGCTTCAATTTTTGTAGGAAAGAATTGAAGAAATTCGAAGTGAAAGAGCAGAAAGTCTTGATGAACCTTCACCAAATGATGCTCTTGGCATAGTATTCGGTCCCGAGCACCCCGGTCGTGTTCGAGGTTTAGGCTTGGGTGTAGTTCCAACTGTAGCATTTAAACAGACATCTGCGAGATATCGTCGTGGTTATGTGGGTTCATCTAGCAATACTGCTCCAACTCCGGCGTGGCAGCGAGAGATGACAAATATGAAATCAAAATTAGATGCACTAATTAGCTTATATGAAAGGAACGTAGGAAATATCCCTGAGGAGTTTGCTCACTTATTTTCCACTCCTCCACAGGTATAAGTTCTCTTGCTACAGTATATTGTAGTTACTTGCTTTTATTATGGTTCTTTTTCTTATTTGCTTATTGATTGTATTTTTTCTTCCTTTTTTTCAGGCACCAAATTCAGGATGTGATGCACCATCAACAGTTGAACCAAGATCTTTAGATGAAAGTAACAATGATGATCGTCCAACTATGAATTAGTGATTATTTTATAGGATCAACTATGGATCTTTTTGGATATTGCCGTGGAAATACAATTTGAAGCATTAATATTTGGATGATGTAATTTTGGTACAATTGTGTAAGTGTGAATTTGTGATTATTTTGTTAGATCAACTATCAATCTTTTGGATATTACTGTTGAAATACACTTTGAAGCATTAATATTTGGATGGAGTAATTTTGGTATACTACTTGTGTTTTATATATAATGAATATTCTTCTTATTTAATCTTCTATATTGGATTTAATTGATTATGAAGTGCTATAGAAGTTTCAAAGCATAGCATTCAATAAATAGGACTCAAAATGTAAAAAAAATAGGATTGTGAATAGGCTGAAGCAGAGAAAAATCAGAAAAAAAAACATTATGGCGGTTTAAACCGCCGTAATATGCAAACTTTAATATGCTACACAACTGTTAAAATACGGCGGTTCTCACATGCAATTACGGCGTATCTGTCGTAAACGCCGTAATATAATTTTGGCGGGCGGGATTGTGGCGCTTTTAAAAGCCGCCGTTCATGTGTATTATGGCGGTTTCGAACCGCCAGTATATGCTAAAATAACCGCCACAATAAGTCCGGTTTTTTGTGGTTTTAATTGACTCTAATTCTCCTTTCATTGCTTTATCCGCTCATCCTTTCCAGGTCTCGATAAAGCGTCAGTTACAGACTTTGGCTTATCCATTTCTGTGGGAAATACCAGAAAAATATAATCTTCAATTTCAAAAGTACATTTGGGAATATTATTCCTGGCACTCTTTCGTAGTTGAAATTCAGGTTCGTTAGCAGGATTTTGGGATTGGGAGTTTCCACTTCCACTCGGATCAAAAATGAGATCTTGATCAATTTGATTATCAACTGTGTCAGAAGACACTTGCTGAATATCTGAGTTCAACATTTCATAAAGAGGCTCTCCATTCTTTACATCTCCCTTCTTTGGAAACTCATTTCTAAAAAAGTGACATCTCTTTATTCAATCTCAGTAACACTTCCATCCTCTAATTAACCAATGAACACATATCCTTTGGAGTGTTATGAATATCTTATGAAGATACATTTCTTGCATTTTGGACCTAATTTACCAAACTTGCTAAAACAATCTTTTACATATGCAGAAAAACCACAAGGTCGTAATGTCATGACCCCAACCCGGTCATGATGGCGCCCAACACACTACTAGGAAAGCCCGACCATTTCTAATACTTAACCCAATTGATAGCCAGGGTTAGATAATTAAAATAGTGTCACCAAAACCATTTTAAGTCAAGATCAAGAAATACAGATAAAACGCGGAAATTTATCAAAATACAAAATATAGCCCAAACCATGGACCCGATGTCATGAACATAAGCCTCTACATAAGTAATGACATCCTACTACAAAGTCTATCTAAAATCCGATAATAGGGAAACAACAGATTGAGATAGAGGGGAGAAATCTAAGGTTGCGGACGTAGTGCAGCTACCTCGATGCCCCCGAAGAATAAACTGCTGATCACAAAATCTACTCAGCCTGAGAAGAAGAACCTGGATCTGCACGCAAGGTTCAAGAAGTAAAGTGAGTACTCCGACCCAGTGAGTAATTGTCACGACCCGGATTTTCCCCCAATATTGGGATCGTGATGGCGCCTACTCGTGGTAGCTAGTGTAAACATGTAAAATAATTATACAGTTAAGGAAATAATGCATGATAAGATGTAACACATATACCGGTACATGCTAGTACCTGCTGCGGCGTGCAGCCCACTCTACATATTTAACATCGACGATGCTCACTGGTGTGTGTACAGACTCCGGAGGGGCTCCTACATTTAAAGTGCAATATCAGCCATCTCGTGGCATCAAACAGGCTCTCGGCCTCAATATAAATATATCATCGTTGCGGCGTACAGCCCGATCCATATCAAGGAAAATCATCCTCACTATCGGGTCCTCGACCCATCTCGGTCAAATAAGTTCGCAGCTAATCAGGCATGACACACTAAAGGGATCTCATCCATCTTATCCTTTTTCATTTAATATTCATGATTAAAAATACAGTTTTTTTATTATTTTAATAGTATAAAATATGACTTAGAGTATGTGATATGAACACAAGTGAAGTAAAACATCCTCTAAGAATTCTACAGGTCGGCACAAGGCCTCAAACATGGCAATAAGCCAAATTCACAGTGATAAGATATGCGTCTCAATCGCCAATATAGTGAAAATAACACTTGGGGTGGACCAAGTCACAATCCCTCATCAACAAACGACCTCGCACTCGTCGTAGAATGTGTGCCACGCCTCAATATAGCATTACGATGTGAAAGTTCGGGGTTTCAAACCCTCAGAGCAGCATTTACATCAATTACTCACCTCAAGACGGCCACAAGTCTAGCTCGTTATGCCTTTCCCTCACAAATCGGCCTCCACACGCGGCTTATCTAACCAAAAATAGAGCGAATACATATGCTAAGGGAGCAATACCCAATCGAAAACAATCAAAAAATAGAAAAAATCTCGAAACTAGCAAAACTCGAGCCTTGGACTCACTTCTCGAAAAATTACAAAACTCACATTACCGGATTCCCCATCTCGCCACGAGTCCATACATATCAAGAACTTTACAAGAATCGGAGTCCATTTGACCCCTTCCTAGTTTAACTCTCTTAAGTTTCAAGCCCTAACCTCCATTTTTAACCTTTAATTCCTTGGATTTTTCAGTGTTAATCCATGATTTTACACCATAGTAAAATATTCTAAGTCCAGGAGTCCATACCTGATGAAAGCCCTCGAAACTCTCTTAAAAGATGCCCCAAAACCCTCTTAGTCCGAAGTGGAAATGTTGTGATCTTTCAAAAATTCGCGAAGGTTAAATTAAATATTTCTGCCCAGTCCTTTTCGCTTCTGCGACAAACATACTGCTTATACGGTTACCGCTTCTGCGTCCTTTCCAACATTTCTGCGATTTTTCCTTAAATCACTCAGGATCGCTTCTACGGTCCATAATCGCTTCTGCGGTGACCGCTTATGTGGACTCCAGTCCGCTTCTGCAGAAAATGCCAGAGCCCCCAAAACTGCACCTGCAACCTTCGCTACCGCATCGACAGAACCATCTCTGTGGTCCTTTTTCTGTAGATGTGGTAATACCAGATACCAACAACCTTAAAATATGCCAAAACTCCAAGACTCTTCGTTTAACCACTCGAACTCATCTTGAGGCCCCCAAGACCTCAACCCAAAACACAGATGTGACCCAATACCTTACTCAAACTTGCTCGAACCGTCAAAACACTATAGTTAACATCAAAATCATCAAATTTCCTCAAATCAAAGCCTAAGTTCAACCAAAACTTCTAAAACTTGCATTCGATCAAAAACCCGACCAAATAATGTCCGAATGACCTGAAATTTTACCCGCACGTCCAAAATCACCTAATGGAGCATTCCGACCCCCGGATTAAAATCTCACCTACCAACCGGAATTCGCCAAAATACTAACTTCGCCAATTAAAGCCTAATTCTATACGGACCTCCAAATCAATTCTGATAGCACTCCTAAGTCCCAAATCATCCCTCGAAGCTAACCGAATCACCGGAAATCACATCAGATCCCTCTAACAAAATAGTCAACTTTTGGTTGACTTTTCCAAAACAAGCTTTACTTAAAGAGACTAAGTGTCTCATTTCCATCTTAAACTAATCCAATTCAACTCGATCACCTCAAATACCGATAATGAAGCATATAAAAACATAACATGGGGAAAACGGGGCGGTAACACAAGACGACGGGTCGGGTCGTCACATCCTCCCCAACTTAAATAAATCCTCGTCCTCGAGCAAGTCAAGAAACATACCTGAAGCCTCAAATAGGTGAGGGTATCTGCTTCGTATCTCCCACTCGGTCTCCCAGGTAGCCTTATCCACGTGTCGACCTCTCCACTGCACCTTCACTGAAGCTACATCATTTGACCTCAATTTCTGAACCTGACTATCCAAAATGGTTGTTGGTGCTCCATATTAGAATCAAATCATCATCCAACTGAACCATGCTAAAGTCTAATATATGAGACGGGTCCCCAACATACTTCCGGAGCATAGATACATCAAATACCGGATGAGCTCCTGACAAGCAGGGTGGCAAAGCAAGCATATAGGTGACCTCCCCAATCCTCCCAAGTATCTCAAAAGGCCCGATGAACCGGAGACTCAACTTCCATTTCTTTCCAAATCTCAATATGCCCTTCATAGGTGAAACCTTCAACAAGACCTTCTCGCCCACCATATAAGATACATCTCGAACCTTTCGGTCTCCATAACTCTTCTAACGTGACTGAGTTGTACGAAGTCTCTCCTGAATACCCTTCACCTTATCTAAGGCATCCTGGACCAACTTTGTCCCTAATAACCTAGCCTCGCCAGCCTCAAACCAACCAACCAGAGATCTACACCGTCTCCTATATAAGGCCTCATATGGTGCCATCTGAATGCTGGATTGACAGTTTTTGTTGTAAGCAAACTCTACAAGAGGGAAGAAATTAGCCCAAGAACCTCCAAAGTCAATAACACAGGCACACAACATGTCCTCCAATATCTAAATGGTACGCTCGGACAGCCCGTCTGTATGAGGATGGAATGTTGTGCTCAACTCCACCTGCGTACCCAGCTCCCGCTGAAATACCCTCCAGAACTGAGAAGTGAACTGATTACCTCTTCGAGATAATAGACACTGGAACTCCATGTAAACTGACAATCTCCCGCATAAAGATCCCTGCCAGCCACTCCAAAGAGTAGGTAGTATATACTTGAATGAAGTGTGCGAACTTGGTCAACCGATCCACAATCACCCAAATTGAATCAAACTTCCTCAAAGTGTGAGGGAGACCACTCACAAAATCCATAGTAATCCCCTCCCACTTACACTCTGAAATATCCATCCGTTGTAGTACGCCACCGGGCCTCTAATGCTCATATTTGACCTTCTGACTGTTGAGACACCGAGCTACATAACTCACAATATCCTTCTTCATTCTCCTCTACCAGTAGTATTGTATCAAATCCTGATACATCTTCGCGGCACCCGGATGAATAGAATACCGCGAGTTGTGGGCCTCCTTTAATATTAACTCTCTAAGCCCATCTATATTGGACACGCAAATCCAGCCCTACATCCTCCTCACGCCATCATCATCAATAGTCACATCTTTGGCATCATCATACTGAACCATGTCCTTAAGGACAAGTAAATGCGGATCATCATACTGGCGCTCTTTCATGCTATCATGAAAGAAAGACCAAGAAACCACACACACCAATACCCGACTAGGCTCCGAAATATCTAATCTCACCATCCGATTGGCCAAAGCATGGACATCAACTACAAAGGACCTCTCCCTAACCGGAATATATACCAAACTCCCCATACTAACTGCCTTTCGACTTAAATCATTGGCCACTACATTGACCTTCCCGGGGTGATACATAATGGTAATATCATAATCCTTGAGTAACTCAAGCCACCTCCGCTGTCTCAAATTAAGATCCTTCTATTTGAACAAATGTTGAAGGCTGCGATGATCAGTATATACCTCACACGATACGCCATATAAGTAGAGCCTCCAAATCTTCAAAGCATGAACTATGGCAGCCAACTCCAAATCATGTACGGGGTAGTTCTTCTTATGAGGCTGCAACTGAAGAGAAGCAAATGCAATAACTCTACCCTCATACATCAACACACATCTGATCCCAACTCTCAAAGTATCACAATACACGGTGTAAGAACCATAAGATGATGGAAGAACTAACACTGGAGTTGTGGTCAAAGTTTTCTTGAGCTTCTGAAAGCTCTCCTCACACTCGTCCGATCACATGAATGGTGCACCCTTCTGAGTCAATTTGGTCAAAGATGAAGCAATGGATGAAAATCCCTGAACAAACCGGCGATAATATCCCGCCAAGCCAAGAAAGCTCATAATCTCTGTAGCTGAGGACGGTCTAGGCCAACTCTGCACCGCCTCTATCTTCTTCGGATCAACCTGAATACCATCACGAGACACCACATGCCCCAGAAAAGCCACAGAACCAAGTCAGAACTCACACTTGGAGAATTTTGCATAAAGTTTCTCCTCCCTCAATCTCTGTAATAGCACTCTCAAATGTTATGCGTGCTCCTCCTGGCTACGTGAGTACACCGGGATGTCATCAATAAAAAAGATCACAAATGAATCCAGATACAGCGAAATACACCGTTCACCAAGTGCATGAACGTGGCTGGGGCATTAGTCAGCCCAAAAGACATAACAAGAAACTCATACTGCCTATATCTAGTCCTGAAAGCCGTCTTCATAACATTTGATTCTCTAATCTTCAACTGGTGATAGCTTGAATGGAGATCAATCTTAGAGAATACCATTGCTTCCTCGAGCTGGTCAAAAAAATCATCAATACGGGGTAGTGGATACTTATTCTTCACTGTCACCTTGTTCAACTGCCTGTAATCAATGCACATTCTCATTGTGCCATCTTTCTTTTTTACAAATAATACCGATACACCCCAATGTGACACACTCGGGCGAATGAACCCCTTAACTAAGAGTTCCTGAAGCTGTTCTTTCAACTCTTTTAACTCAGCTGGTGCCATATGGTAGGGAGGAATAGAAATGGGCTGAGTGCCCGACGCCAGATCAACGCCAAAATCAATGTCCCTGTCCGGCGGCATGCTCGGAAGGTCTGCACGAAATACATCAGGGAAATCCATCACAACGGGAACATAATCGATACTTGGACCCTCAACTCCAACATCTCTCACAAATGCCAAATATGATAAACAACCTTTCCCAACCATCCGCTCGGCCTTTAGGAAAGAGATCACCCTTCTTGGTACATAATCAGTCATACCACGCCACTCAATCCTCGAAACACCCGACATAGCCAAGGTGACTGTCTTTACATAACAGTCTAAATAGCGTGGCACGGGGATTGCCAATGCATGCACAAAATAACATCAGAATCAACCATGCTCAATAGCAGCAAGTGAACTCGGGTCTCCAGACCCCCAATAATAATAAGACAGGAGTGATACACATGGTCCACAATAATAGTATCGCCCACCGGGGTAGATACATGCACAGGCAACACAATACACCCACGGGTCGTACCCAGATGATGGGAAAACTATGAATAAACATAAGAGTATGTAGACCTAGGATCAAATAAAATAGAAGCATCCATATGGCAGACTGAGATAATACCTGTTAACAGCATCCGATGCAATAGCGTCCCTCCTATCAGGGATAGCATGGAATCGAGCCTGACTACCACCAGATTGGTCTCCACCCCTAGGGAGACCCCTATCTGCCTGGCCCTTACCCCTACCTGATTGGGATGATACTGATGTAGATGGAGTAGAAGAGGAGGGTTGATCCCTTTACTAAGGCCGACCACCACAAAGCCAAGGATACTATTCTCCTCATGTGGCCAAACTCACCGCGCTCGTACAACCTACCCGATGCTGGAGAAGGGTACTGAAGGGAACCCCTCGCACCGAAATGACCAGCCGATGCGCTCTGCGCAGAAGAACCCTGAGCTAAATGGGCATATGATGAGCTCTGAGCTGGGAGGGCACTAATCGAAGACTGACCCTGCTGGAACCCCTAATGACTGTGGCTTAAAGACGCCCCATGATACTTGGGACGATCTGAATGGTGAGGCCTGAAAGAACGACCTCAGCTCTACTTAACCTGGCCCCTAGATGGAGCACTACTGAAGCTACCTGATCCTCGAGGCCTCTTGGCCTCCCTCTCCTATCTGTCCTAACGGTGAGCCTCCCCAATATCACGAGAAATATCAACTCCATCCTCGAAGAAAATACCCAGAACTCTCTCTCGAGTCATCAGAACACGAAGGTGATAGTTAAGTCCATCTACAAACCTCTTGATCCTCTCTTGATTTGTTGGAACCATCCATGGGGCATAACGAGCTACCTTTGAGAATCTTACCTCATACTACATCATTGACATATCTCCCCGATGAAGCCACCCAAACTTCCTACGCAGCTCCTCCCTCTGCGACCATGGTACCCACTTCTCCAGAAATAGAGTGGAGAACTATAGCCAGATTAGAGGTGCCGAACCAACAGGCCTACACCTCTCATATGTCTCCCACCAAGTGAAGGCAGCTCCGGTAAATTGGAAGGTCGTGAATGCAACCCCGCTGGTCTCCAGAATACCCACAGTGTAAAGAATCCTCTGACATCAATCTAAGAAATCCTGGGCATCCTCACCCTCTGCTCCGCTAAAAGTAGGAGGCTAGAGTCTGCCAAAGCTCTCTAATCTATGCTGCTCATCCTCTGGCATAACAAGATCTACATAACCCTAAACAGCTGCCACCGGTTGGGCTAGTGGTGCCTTTAGTGTCTACACTCCCTGAACCACTGAATTAGGTGTGCGGGCGGCGGGAGTTTGAGAGCCTCCCCATGCCTGAGAAGTAGATGCGGCATTAGAGACTGCAACCGCCTGAGCAAGGCTAGTGCATACTGTTAATATCTAAGCCAAAGTCTCCTGAAGACCCAAGATCAATATGGGCACAACTGGTGCCTGAGCTGGTGCTGCTGGAGTATCCACCACTAGGGTCTAACCCTGAACTTGGGCGGCTGGTGGGTCTGTAAGTGTTGTCCCTGCTGCTCTGCCTCGACCACGACCACGGCCGCATCTATGGCCTCTAGTGGGTGGCAATGGTGTTCGTCCGCCACATCCGGTAGTACAGGTTCTCGCCATCTGCAAGAGAATAGTATACAGAAATATAGTTCTTTGATCAATAAAGTCGCACGACAAGAATTTCGAGAATTTGAAGTTTTCCTAAAGGTTCTGCAACCTCTCGAGGATAAATACCGACATCTATGTACCGATCCGAGAGACTTTATTAAATTGGCTCATGATTCGCGAGACCAAGTAACCTAGGCTTTGATACCAACTTGTCACGATCCCAACCCGGTCATGATGGCGCCCGACACACTACTAGGCAAGCCCGACCATTTCTCATACTCATCCCAACTAATAAATTGAAATTGATAAGTGAAACAGTAAATTATTAAGCCATTTAAGTCAAATTATAGAAATACCGATAATAGTGCAGGAAAAATAACACAAAATACTAATATATCCCAACAAGGACCTGGTGTCACGATCATGAGCCTCAAAAACACAAAGTAACATCCTACTACAAATTCTGTCTAAAATTGAGAATGCGGAAATGAAAAGATAAGGGTAGAAGGGAGAATCATCGGCTGCAAACACAGTGCAACTACCTCGATGCTCCCGAAATCTAACTCTGCTCATCCAAACTGGATCTACTCAGCCTGAGAAGAACCTGGATCTGCACGCAAGGTGCAGGGAGTAAAGTGAGTACTCCAACCCAGTGAGTAATAAAAATAAATACAGTATGAAAGTAAGAAATTGCAGGAAAATGCACAAAGTAATTATATATCTAGCAGTTTAGATCCACATAAGTGAAAACAATAACCCACAAGTAATACAGTCAAGGAATAATGCAAGAAAAGATGCAACATATATAATGGTACACTCTAGTACCCGTTGCGGCGTGCATCCCACTCCACATATTTAACATTGACGTACTGGGGGCGTGTACAGACTCCGGAGGGGCTCCTACAGCTCAAGCGCAATATCAGCCATCTCGTGGCATCAAATAAGCTCTCGGCCTCAATATAAATATATCATCGCTGCGGCGTGCATCCCGATCCCGATCAAGAAAAATCATCCTCACTATCGGGTCCTCGACCCATCTCAATCAAATAAGTTCACAGCCACTCGGGCATGACATACTAAAGGGATCTCAACCCTCATATCCTTTTCATTTAATAGTTCATGATTAAAACATAGTCCTTATTTTATTTTAACAGTTGAAAACATGACCGAGATATAATTTATGCAAACAAGTGAGGAAAGCTAATGAAGATCCCCTAAGGATTCTACAGGTCGGCACAAGGCCCCAAACATGGCAATAAGCCAATTTACAGTGATAAGATATGCGTCTCAATCACCAATATAGTGGAAATAACATTCGGGATGGACCAAGTCACAATCCCCACCAGTAAACGACCCCACACTCGTCATAAAATGCGTGTCACGCCTCAATATAGCATTATGATGTGAAAGTCAGGGTTTCAAACCCTCAAAACAACATTTACATCAATTACTCACCTCAAGACGGCCACAAGTCTAGCTCGATATGCCTTTCCCTCGCAAATCAACCTCCTCGTGCACAGAATCTGGTCAAAACCATGAGGAATACATCACAATAGGCTAAAGTGAACAATACCCAATCGAAAACAATCGAAAAATAGCAAAAATCTTGAAACTAGCAAAACTCGAGCCCCGAGCCCACTTCTCAAAAATTACAAAACTTACATTGCCGGGTTTCTATCCTCACCACGAGTCCATACATGCCAAATTTACCAAAATCTGAGTTCAATTTCCCCTTCAAATCCCACATTTAATTTCTCTTAAGTTTCAAGCTCTAACCTCCATTTTTAACCTTTAATTCCTTGAAATTCGGTGATTAATCCATGTTTTTACATCATAATAATATTCTAAGTCCAAGAATCCATACCTGATGATAGCCCTCGAGACTCTCTTCAAAATCGCCCAAAACCCTCTTAGTCCGAAGTGGAAATGTTGTGTTCTTTCAAAAATTCGCGAAGATTAAATTAAATGCTTCTGCCCAGTCCTTTTCGCTTTTGCGACCTAAATACCGCTTCTGCGGCCCTTCAATCGCTTCTGCGGTTTTCCTTAAATCACCCAGAACCGCTTCTACGGTCCATTACCGCTTATGCGGACTTAAGTCCGCTTCTGCGAAAAATGCCAGAACCCCTAAAACCGCACATACGACCGTCCCTACCGCATCTGTGGAATCGCCTCTACAGTCCCTTTTTCGCAGATGCAGAAATACCAGATACCAGCAACTCTAAAGCTTGCCAAAACTCTCCGTTTAACCACCCGAACTCGTCACGAGGCTCCCAGGACCTCAACCAAAAACACAGATGTGACCCAATACCTTACTCAAACTTCCTCGAACCATTAAAACACTATAGTTAACATCAAAAATCATCAAATTTCCTCAAATCAAAGCCTAAGTTCAACAAAAACTTCTGAAACTCGCATTCGATCAAAAACCCAACCAAACGACGTCCGAATGACCTGAAATTTTGCACACATATCCAAAATCACCTAATGGGGCTACTGCAACTCTCGAAATTCCATTCCGACCTTCAAATCAAAATCTCACCTACCAACTGGAATTCGCCAAAATACTAACTTCGCCAATTCAAGCCTAATTCTATACCGGACCTCTAAAATCAATTCTGATCGCACTCCTAAGTTATAAATTATTTCCCGAAGCTAACCGAATCACCGGAATTCATATTCGAGCCCTCTAACTAAATAGTCAACTTCCGGTTGACTTTTCCAAAACAAGCTTTCCTAAAAAAAACTAAGTGTCTCATATCCATCTAAAATCAATCCAATCCGACTCGAACACCTAAATACCAATAATGAAGCATAGAGAAACATAATATGGGGAAAACGGGGGGATAAGTCACGTGATAGCGGGCCGGGTTGCCACAAATAAACAGTTGAATAACTGGGTATACGAAGAGCTTTATTTTAAAAGAAGTATTTTATGGATAGAATAGTAAATATTTTGGTCAAATCTAAAGTGCTTATAAGCTTAAATTTGATAAGTTGGGAGAAACCAACTTATAATTTTTGGCTTATTTTTGTCTTATAAGCACATTTAATTTTACCAAACACGTAGATAATCCAAAAAGTACTTAGCTTATGAGCTTAGCCAAACACCTTCTAATTCCCAAAGTATTAAGGTGTTATCGCAACTTTCCTACTTTTGATTATCACATCCAAAAAGGTCTATCCCATTTTCTTACCAAATTTCTCTCTAGAAGGTCTATTCCACTTTCTATCAAATTTCTCTCTATAAAAGCACATAAATAAAGAGATTATGGTCGATCATGAAATGACTCAAAATTAGGTCATGACTTTTTTGAGCTTGTTAAAGAATTACAAAAAAAATACATGTGACTTCGTACCATAACAAAAAATGGTCCATATTTTAAGGTTCACCCCACCTAACCCACATTATAAATATTTTGAAAGCACACAAATTCACAATTTGTGTTCTTACAACCATTGCTTCTAAAAGCTATGGAGTTAATTCTTTGTTCTCACAACTATTGCTTTCACTCTCTTTTATTCCCACGTCTTCTACATATGCTTTAAGGGACCGTGTATTTTCTGCTTCTCCTCTTGTGTCACATGCAGACCTGCTTGCAATGTAAAAAATTAAAAAGTAACAGTCCACCTTTGAAGACTATTCAAAGCTTTGCTTTTGAAAATGATTTCTTTTTGAATTTGTTAGTTGTTTGGATTGGGTATTGTTCTAATTGATTGAAATATCAAAAATTAAAATTAAAATATGAAGTGATTTGGAGTAGATATGAGCAAGATTTGAGTTAAATTTCAGAAAAGACGCAAGGAAGAAGACGAAGTCAGTTTTTTGTATAATTATGTATCTATAATAGTGTACATGAGTGTAGAAACATATCTTATATACTATTATACACTTTTATACAAGCGTTTGTAGACGAACTTCTTCCACGATTTTCAGTTGCAATTATTGTTCAAAATCGGTCTAAATCTCCGTTAAATGACTTCAAATTTTATATACATACTCCTTATTTCTAACAAGTCTAAATAACACCCATTCCAAAATTTTCACAAAATTAAATTCGGAATTTAAACCTACATATTTAAGCATGTTATCTAATCTTCATTTGCCAAATGAATTTGGTTTGTTGAATTAATATTTGAGTCACAGTTACTGATTCAAAAATTAATTTAAAATCTTGAGGAATCTTTTTTAAAAATTAAATAATAATATTGAGAACCTATTGGAGTTGAATGTTGAATCGTTGCCTATTATTTTTGGGCTAGTTGATTATAAATTGAAATATGAGCTATTAAATTAACAAGTATGGAGCCTAATTGTTATAATGTGAAATTTTTCCAATAATAAAAAAACTTAATAGATCAAACTTGTACCTAGGCGCTTAAAAAAACTTAATAGATCAAACTTGTACCTAGGCGCCTAAAATTAGTCTCTTTCTTTAAATAGTTAAGTAGTATAGTACCCGCGCGATGCGCGGATTAATTTTAAGAAAAGAAGGGTTTAAAGAGATAATAAAACTATATTTATTGCAATTAGAATTAGCGATCGAATACAGCAGGAGTTATTCTAAAATTAATAGATGAATTTTGTTGAGAGTAATATAGGTTGATACATAAGAATGAATTGCATTATATTAGCATTTGAAGAAAGGTCGGAAAACCTGTGAAGCTACTTAAGATGTATGGTAATCTCCAACAAATATATGTAGATGTTGTAGTAATCCTTTTTTTTGGTTCTCATCCAAAAAAATACACTTGATTTTCCATTCTATCATAAGTTACACTCTTGTATGAACACAATTAGGTGCTGCAGTTAATATCCTTTCATGGGAAAAGAACTAATAAAATTAAAGATTTCAGAATGAGTACCAAACAATAATCAAGTACCTATGTTTGCGTCAAAGAGAAAGAAACGGAAATTCGAGGAGCAAATAATAAGCAAAACAAAATATATCTGATAACTTATTTTCAGCAATAACTTGTATGATATAATGATATAATGAGCAAAATAAATGAACCCGGATTAGTAAGGTAAAAAAATAATTAAAATACATTTTCATCTTGTAGAACCAATTCAATCGAGAAAATAGTGCCTGGATTAAAATGATCTGGTACTTCCCACAAACGGACAACACGAACTTTTAACTTCCATTGCATATTCGAAATAGTTATATCTTTGATAAAATCAATGTGAGTAGCCATCTTTTGCATAGGACGTAAGTTTTGTATAAATCTTTATATAAGAATGAACATTATGATTGAAGGTTGTGTAGTTGCAGAAGATATATGTATTTCCATGTTTGTAAGTTGCAACACACAGACGTGTAAATCAGAGTTGAGGCAATGAAATTCGTGGGAAAGTGGGTTGAAGGTATGGTGTTTTTCCGGCGTTAATTTAGGTTTACTTTAAGGGAAGATGGAAAGACAGTTAAAAGTCACTATTAGGAAGGGTTTTGATTTTAATTTTATTTCACCTTTCAACAAATTAAATAATTAAATGAAAAAACTCGGTATAATACAGAAGTAATTCAAAGGTCACGGTTATGAAAGATAATGTGACGACCCAAAGGGTCATCTCATGTTTTATACTTTTATATCAGTGTTAGAGTCTATCGGGTGAGTTAGGAGGGATTTGGATTGAAAATGAGGCATATAGCCTTTTTGAGGGAAACATGAATATGGAAAGTCAACCTGGAGTTGACTATTTTGTTAGAGGGCTTGGAATCGGATTCTGATGATTCGGTTAGTTCCGGGAGGTGATTTGTGACTTAGGGGAGCAATCGGAATTAAATTTGGAGGTCCGGTGTAGAAATAGGCTTGAATTGGCTAAGGTTGAATTTTGGCGAAATCCGAACGGTAGGTGAGATTTTGATCCGGGGGTCAGAATGGAATTCCGACAATTCCTGTAGCTTCGTTATGTGATTTTGGATATGTCCGCAAAATTTCAGGTCATTCGGACGTCGTTTGGTCGGGTTTTTGATCGAATGTTAGTTTCAGAAGTTTTGAAGAAACTTAGGCTTGAATCTGTGTGTAATTGGTGGGTTTTGATGTTATTAGACGTGTTTTGAGGATTGGAACAAGTTCAAATAAGGTATTAGGATGTGGTGTGTTTAGATGAGGTCCCGGGGGACTCGGGGTATTTTCGGGTGGTTAAACGGAAGAAAAACATGGAAAAATTGCAGGTTTGTGATTCTGTTCTGTTGTTTTCGCTCCAGCGGAAATGGGAGCGCAGGAGCGAGTCCGCAGGAGCAGACAAGAAGGCGCAGAAACGGAGGAGACCGCTAAAGTGGAGCCTGGCCCGCAGGGGCGGCTTTGCTGGTGCGAGAGGGCGATCGCAGAAGCGGTCTGGAGGCGTGATGGAGAAGTCCGCAGAAGCGGATTGGTGATCGCATGGGCGAGTCCGCAGAAGCGGACTCTTGATCGCAGAGGCGGAAAGGACCGCAGGGGCGGAAGAAATTCCGCAGAAGCGGATGCGTAGGGGCGGTCCATGGATCGCAGGAGCGGGATTTTCCAAAAGGGCCTGGGTTCGCAGAAGCGACCAATAGGTCGTAGAAGCGGTTCCGTAGGGGCGGAAAATGGTCCGCAGAAGCGAACATCGCAGTGAATTAAGTGTATCAGAAGTTAGAAAATTTTAGAAACATTTCACACATTTGGGTCTCGGCTTTAGAGGCGATTTGGGCGATTTTGAAGAGAAACTCAAGGGAAATCATCAGGTAATCAACTATGGACTTAAACTATGATTAGTATTGATAATATTATGCAATTATATCATGAAAATGGAGGAATTTGGGGTAATTTATGGAGGATTTAGCCCTAGGTTTGAACTTTAGAAAATCAAGGTTTTGAATGGGCAAATGGAGTCCGAATTTGGTAAATATTATATGCTTAGACTCGTATCGAGATGAGCGAATATGTGACTTTCGTAATTTTTTGAGAAGCGTACCGAAAGTTGGGTTATGGCAACTTTGCCATTTTTGGTGTAAATCGAGTTGTATTGATTGGGTGTCATCCCATTGGCCTAATTTGTTGTATTTCTACTGTATTTGATCAGATTCTACGAGTGCTGAGCTTGATTCTCGTGGCAATGGCATCGCAGAGTTGGCGTCGCGCTGTATTGAGGTGAGTAATAGATGTGGGTGATGACCAGCGGGTTCGAAACCTCGGTACACCACTTTGTGACGCAGTATAGCGGCGAGACACGTACTCCCTATGAGTGCGGGGTCAATTGTGATTGGGGACTATGGCTTAGTCCGACTTGTTGGCACTGGGTTATGATAATTGGCTATTCTCGAGCCGTTGAACCTCCTTCTCGGATGGTTGCATACTATATATTGTGATATTGGCCACTCTTGAGCCGTGGAACCCCCTTCTTGGGCGGTTGAGTATACTTGTGGGCCGTGAGCCAGTTATTGGATCCTGCGAGGATCGTTATCATTGTTCTGTGATATTGACATGCTAGTTTTACTACCAGTCCGTAGCTATTACTGTTATCATGATATTTCCAATCTCTGGAACTTGACATTTACTGTTTTCAACTGAAAAATGATAAAAGAGTTTTCAAAACTACTTTTGAGCCTGCGAGGCTGCATTTGCATTTCGCTGATTGGTAGTGGATCGGACTGCACACCGCAGCATATATTCATGATATTGTGCTTGGGCTGTAGGAGCCCCTGTGGAGTCTGAAACCCCACGGTGAGCACGGGTACCCAAATTGGATCGGGCTACGCGCCGTAGCTGTCATTTCATGCATTGCATTGCATTTAGCTACACCTGCTAGCTGTTATACTGTTTTGCTGGTACTTGTTGGTACAGGTACAGATGATATTGGTTCTGTGACAGGGTATTTGATTACAGATTTACATAGTGCTTTATTGCGGATTTCTTATATGCGCTGTCTTACCCTTGTTTATTACCACTGAGTCTGGCAGTACTCATTTTACTCCCTGCACCTTGTGTGCAGATCCAGGTACCTCTCAGCAGTGATCCAGTAGCTGTGCGAGTCGACATTTATAGGATATTCGAGGTAGCTGTAGAGTCCGCAGGACCCGATTTTCCTTCTTATTGTCTTTTGAATTCTGTATTGATATTTCTTTCCGCACTTGGTATCTTGTAAACCATTATTACATTATGTTCATTAGAGGCTCATGACTCTTGACCCTTCGGTCTTTGGGAGTTGGTATATTTTGGGACTTGGTTCCCCGCTGTTGGTATATGTATCACTGTTGTTTCATATTTTTATATGCTTAAATGGGATAAAGCGAGCTTCTAGCTCCGTCGTTGTTATTATTGAAGATCAGGGACTCGGATATTATGAAGACTGCATTCAGGACCCGATATGGTCATTATGAGTTTCTTGTGATGTAGTTTGGGCTGACCAACGCCCCAGCAACATTTATGCATCTGATGAACAGTGTGTTCGAGCCCTATTTGGATTCATTTGTGATTGTGTTCATTGATGACATTCTAGTCTACTCCCGTAGTCGGGAGGAGCATGCTCAACATTTGAGTATTGTGTTGCAGAGATTGAGGGAGGAGAAGCTATATGCTAAATTCTCCAAGTGCGAGTTTTGGCTCTAGTCCGTGGCATTTCTGGGACATGTGTTGTCTCGTGATGGTATTCAGGTTGATCAGAAAAAGATAGAGGCGGTGCAGAGTTGGCCTAGACCGACCTCAGCTACAGAGATCAGGAGTTTTCTTGGTTTGGCGGGATATTATCGCTGGTTTGTTCAGGGATTTTCATCCATTGCTTCTTCATTGACTAAATTGACCCAGAAGGGTGCACCATTCGTGTGGTCGGATGAGTGCGAAGAGAGCTTTCAGAAGCTCAAGACAGCTTTGACCACAGCTCCAGTGTTAGTATTGCCATCAGCTTCAGGTTCATATACTATTTACTGTGATGCCTCGGGAGTGGGGATAGGTTGTGTGTTGATGCAGGAAGGTAAGGTGATTGCTTATGCTTCTCGGCAGTTGAAGCCACGTGAGAAGAACTATCCTGTTCATGATTTGGAGCTAGCCGCCATTGTTCATGCCTTGAAGATTTGGAGGCACTATTTGTACGGTGTGTCTTGTGAGGTGTATACCGACCATCGTAGTCTCCAGCACTTGTTCAAACAGAAAGATCTTAATTTGAGGTAGCGGAGATGGCTTGAGTTGCTTAAGGATTATGACATTACTATTTTATATCATCTGGGGAAGGCCAATGTGGTGGCCGATGCTTTGAGCCGGAAGGCGGTCAGTATGGGGAGCTTGGCATATATTCCAGCCGAGGAGAGGCCATTTGCTTATGATGTTCGGGTGCTAGCCAATCGGCTAGTGAGGTTAGATATTTCGGAACCCAGCCGGGTATTGGCTTGTGTTGTATCTCGGCCATCTCTATATGATCGTATTCGTGAGCGTCCAGCATGATGATCCACATTTGGCTGTCCTTAGGGACAGAGTTCAGCATGATGATGCTAGAGATGTCACCATTGATAGTGACGGCATATTGAAGATGCAGGGCCGGATATGTGTGCCCAATGTTGATGGCCTTCGTGAGTTGATTCTGGAGGAGGCCCATAGCTCGCGGTATTCTATCCATCCAGGGAGCCGCGAAGATGTATCAAGATTTGAAATAGCACTATTGGTGGAGAAAGATGAAGATGGACATTGTTAGACATGTATCACGGTGCCTCAACTATCAGCAGGTTAAGTACGAGCATCAGAGGCCCGGTGGTGTATTTCAGCACATTGTTATTCCTGAGTGGAAATGGGAGAGGATCACTATGGACTTTGTTACTGGACTCCCTCGGACAGCGAGGAAGTTTGATTCTGTTTGGGTGATTGTGGATAGGCTGACCAAGTCAGCTCACTTCATTCCAGTTAGTACTACCTACTCATCGGAGCGGTTGGCGGCGATCTTTATTCGAGAGATTGTCCGGTTGCATGGAGTCCCAGTGTCTATCATATCCGACAGGGGTACTCAGTTCACTTCTCAGTTTTGGAGAGCATTTCGGCGAGAGATGGGTACACGGGTTGAGTTGAGTACAGCATTTCACCCCCAGACAGACGGACAGTGTGAGCGCACTATTCAGATCTTGGAGGATATGTTGCGAGCTTGTGTGATTGATTTTGGTGGTTCGTGGGATGAGTTCCTACCACTTGCTGAGTTTGCCTACAGTAACAGTTATCAGTCGAGTATTCAGATGGCCCCGTACGAGGCATTATATGGCAGACGGTGTAGATCTCCCGTCGGATGGTTTGAGCCTGGTGAGGATAGATTGATAGGGATTGAGTTAGTTCGGGATGCTCTAGATAGAGCGAAGCTGATCCAAGAGAGGCTTCGCACAGCACAATCTCGCCAGAAGAGTTATGCAGACCGTAGGGTTGGAGAGTTGTCTTTTATGGTTGGTCACAATTGCTGAAGGTTTCACCCATGAAGGGTGTCATGAGGTTCGGGAAGAATGGGAAGTTGAGTCCCAGGTACATTGGTCCTTTTGAGATACTTAGGAAAGTTGGAGAGGTGGCATATGAGTTGGCCTTGCCGCCCAGCTTATCCAGCGTTCATCCAGTATTCCATGTGTCTATGCTTCGGAAGTACATTGGAGATTCGTCTCATGTATTAGACTTCAGTACCATTCAGCTTGATGGTGATCTATCCTATGATGTGGAGCCTATTGCTATTTTGGGTCGTCAGGTGAGAAAACTGAGGTCTAAGGAGATTGCATCAGTTAAGGTTCAGTGGAGAGGTCGACCCATAGAGGAGGCCACTTGGGAGATCGAGCGGGAGATGCGGAGCAGATATCCTCACTTGTTTGAGACTTCAGGTATGTTTCTTGACCCGCTCGAGGACGAGCGTTTGCTTAAGATGGGGAGAATGTGACGACCCGGCCCGTCGTCGTGGGAATTACCACCCCGTTATGTTGAAATTACATGTTTTATGCTTTTATATTAGTGTTAGAATCTATCGGGTGAGTTAGGAGTGAATTGGATTGAAAATGAGGCATATAGCCTTTTTGAAGGAAACTTGAATAAGAAAAGTCAATCCGGAGTTGACTATTTAGTTAAAAGGCTCGAAATCAGATTCTGGTGATTCGGTTAGTTCCGAGAGGTGATTTGTGACTTAGGGGAGCAATCGGAATTGAATTTCGAGGTCCGGTGTAGAAATAGGCTTGAATTGGCTAAGGTTGAATTTTGGCGAAATCCGAATGGTAGGTGAGATTTTGATCCGGGGGTCGGAATGGAATTCCAACAATTCTTCTAGCTTCGTTATGTGATTTTGGATATGTCCGCAAAATTTCAGGTCATTCGGACGTTGTTTGGTTGGGTTTTTTATTGAATGTGTGATTCAGAATGTTTTAAGGAATTTAGGCTTGAATTCGATGTGAATTATGGGATTTGATGTTATTAGACGTATTTTGAGGATTGGAACAAGTTCAAATAAGGTATTAGGATGTGTTGGTGTATTTGGATGAGGTCCCGGGGGCCTCGGGGTGTTTTCGGGTGGTTAAACGGAAGAAAAACATGGAAAAATTGCAGGTTTGTGATTATGTTCTGTTGTTTTCGCTCCTGTGGAAATGGGAGCGTAGGAGCGAGTACGCAGGAGCGGACAAGAAGGCGCAAAAGCGGAGGCGACCGCTGAAGTGAAGCCTGGCACGCAGGGGCGGCTTCGCTAGTGCGAGAGGGCGATCGCAGAAGCGGTCAGGAGGTGTGATGGAGAAGTCCGCAGAAGCGGATTGGTGATCGCATGGGCGAGTCCGCAGGAGCGGACTCCTGTCCGCAGAAATGGGAACGACAGCAGAGGCGGAGGGTATTCCGCAAAAGCGGACCCGCAGGAGCGGTCCTTGGATCGCAGGTGCGAAAATGGCCAAATAAGCCTGGGTTCGCAGAAGCGACCAATTGGTCGCAGAAGCGGTTCCGCAGCGGCGGAAAATGGTCCGCAGAAGCGAAAATCGCAGTGAGTTAAGTGTATCAGAAGTTAGAAAATTTCAGAAACATTTCACACATTTGGGTCTCGGCTTAAGGAGGCGATTTGGGCGATTTTGAAGAGAAACTCAAGGGAAATCATCGGGTAATCAACTATGGACTTATACTAATATTAGTATTGATAATATTATGCAATTATATCATGAAAATGGAGGAATTTGGGGTAATTTATGGAGGGTTTAGCCCTAGGCTTGAACTTTAGAAAATCAAGGTTTTGAATGGGCAAATGGTGTCCGAATTTGGTAAATCTTATATGCTTAGACTCGTATCGAGATGAGGGTTCCGAATATGTGACTTTTGTGATTTTTCGAGAAGCGTACCGAAAGTCGGGTTTTGGCAACTTTGCCATTTTTGGTGTAAATCAAGTTGTATTGATTGGGTGTCGTCCCATTGTCCTAATTTGTTGTGTTTCTACTATGTTTGATCAGATTCTACGCGTGCAGATCTTGATTCTCGTGGAAAGGGCATTACGGAGTAGTCGTCGCGCTGTATTGAGGTGAGTAATAGATGTGGGTGATGACCGG
The DNA here is from genome assembly GCA_032618575.1 of Nicotiana noctiflora. Lineage (NCBI taxonomy): Eukaryota > Viridiplantae > Streptophyta > Magnoliopsida > Solanales > Solanaceae > Nicotiana > Nicotiana noctiflora. Next base: position 24,852 of record JASVEL010004990.1, on the reverse strand, counting down.
CGGGTTCGAAACCCCGGTATACCACTTTGTGACGTTGTATAGCGGCGAGACACGTACTCTCTTGTGAGTGCGGGGTCGATTGTGATTGGGGACTATGGCTTAGTCCGACTTGTTGTTACTGTATTATGATAATTGGCTATTCTTGAGCCGTTGAACCTCCTTCTCGGATGGTTGCATACTATATATTGAGATATTGGCCACTCTTGAGCCGAGGAACCCCCTTCTTGGGCGGTTGAGTATACTTGTGGGCCGTGAGCCAGTTATTGGATCCCGCGAGGATCGTTATCATTGTCTTATCATATTGACATGCTAGTTACTACCAGTCCGTAGCTATTTCTGTTATCATGCTATTTCCAATCTCTGGAACTTGGTATTACTGTTTTCCAACTGAAAAATGATAAAAAGGTTTTCAAAACTACTTTTGAGCCTGCGAGGCTGTATTTGCATATTAGCCGACTGGTAGTGGATCGGGTTGCGCGCCGCAGCAGTATATATGTTGGATCGGACTGCACGCCGCAGTGATATTGTGCTTGGGCTGTAGGAGCCCCTCCGGAGTCTGAACCCCCACAGTGAGCACGGGTACCCAAATTGGATCGGGCTACGCGCCGTAGCGGTCATATCATGCATTGCATTGCATTTAGCTACATTTGATAGTTGTTATACTATTTTGCTGGTACTTGTTGGTACAGGTACAGTTGATATTGATTCTGTGACAAGGTATTTGATTACAGCTTTACATAGTGCTTTATTGCGGATTTCTTATCTGCGCTGTCTTACCCCTGTTTATTACCACTGAGTCTGGCAGTACTCATTTTACTCCCTGCACCTTGTGTGCAGATCCAGGTACCTCTCAGTAGTGATCCGGTAGCTGTTCGAGGCGACATCTGTAGGATATTCGAGGTAGCTGCAGAGTCCGCAGGACCCGATATTCCTTCTTACTGTCTTTTGATTCTGTATTGCTATTTCTTTCCGCACTTGGTATCTTGTAAACCATTATTACACTATGTTCATTAGAGGCTCATGACTCTTGACCCTTCGGTCTATGGGAGTTGGTATATTTTGGGACTTGGTTCCCCGTTTTCGATATATGTATCACTGTTGCTTCATGTTTTGATATGCTTAAATGGGATGAAGCGAGCTTCTAGCTCCGTCGTTGTTATTGATTGGTCAGGCTGGCCTAGCAATGTGCTGGGCGCCATCACGACCGGATTTGGGGTCGTGACAAATGCGCGGTTATGAAGGCTAGTGAAGCGTTTACGTTTTCTTTTTAAAAAAATAAATATAATCTTCCTATCCTAATAATACTCAAAATAAAATTGTAATTCCTATTTTTTACTTCATATAAATTTGAAAAAAAAGTGACGGTTATAAAGCAAATTTAACCCTTTTTAATTACATTTTAAAAAAATTTCTTCATATCCTAATCCTAATAAAAATAAATTTGTAACTCCTTTTTTTAACTTCCTTATAAATTTGGAAGAAATTCCTATAAATTTGGAAGAAAGCTGATGGTTTTGAAGGAATTGGTAATTTTTTAATTTAAAACAAATTAAATTACAGTTCCTATCATAATCCTAATCAAAATGTAATTGCATTTGGTTATTTTTTAATTCGTAAAAATTAAGAAGAAAAGTGACAATTTTGCAAGGAATGGAATCAATTTTTTTTTGAAACAAAAACAAAATTTAGTCTTCCTCCTAATCCTAATTAAAATAAATTTGTAATTGATTTTTTTGTACTTCCTATAAATTAGGAACAATGTCCTAATGAGCCACGTGTTAATTCCTTGCTTTGACACTTGACTTCATGAGAAGCTTTTGTCTTTGGCTTTGAATATGTGATATACTTAAACTATCATTTAGTAACATAGTTTCAGCAAATTCAAACCCATATCAAAAGTTCAACAATTGAAACAATTGGCCTTTTAATTGTACATGGAGTAGTAAATACCAAAGAGAAAACCAGTAAATAAATTTAATAGATAAACATGATGGCTCCATAAATTCAAAACAACCCTATAACACGAATAAATTCAGATTTCAATTATGGATTCGATAAAGGGTCATATATGAGTATGGAGTACCTCAAAGGCTCAAACCAAAAATCGATGGAAAAATGACCAAATATGGTATGAAATAGCGTGGAAAATCTAGCAACAGAAACAACACGTCAACAATGAAAACACAATGACTCAACTACACAGTGAGCACGCATACCCAGATCCGAATCTTAAACACTTCAGATATCAATTGAGTGACGCAAAGAAGAAGCTTAGAAGCTAATGTCGAAATGAAACTTCTGAGAACGGAACCGCCGAAAGAATCAAACTGGCCCCACTCCTTTTGTCTCTGTGTGTGTCATATATTTATAGAATATGTGGATGTGTTGGTTATTATGTGTAGATGTGTGGAGGGAGTGAAAAGTTATTGTTAGGTGTATGATGTGAGTGAGAGAAAGGCATGAGTAATGTGGGAAAGTGGAGAAGTTGGGTGTGAGAAAGTGGGGGTAAGGCATGAGTGAAATGGAGAAGCAATAAAGATGGGTGATTTTATTTATTTAATTTTTATTTTTTTTAACTCTATATATATTTATTTAACTTTTCCTAAAACCTTTTTTTATTAAATAAAAGAAGATAAAAAAAATACACACACACACACATATATATATACCAGCTTACTTTAAGACTTAAACAAACTATGTAAATAAGAAAACTAAATATTTACACTAAATTTAAATTATACCAAGAAAAATACTACTATAAATTACATCTAAATTAAAAGAAATCGAATATATATAAATCGAATATATTCATCTAAGAATATGAATATTTTTTTAAAAAATAAATATAATCTTCCTATCCTAATAATACTCAAAATAAAATTGTAATTCCTATTTTTTACTTCATATAAATTTGGAAAAAAGTGACGGTTATAAGGAAAATTTAACCGTTTTTAATTACATTTAAAAAGAATATTCTTCATATCCTAATCCTAATAAAAATAAATTTGTATCTCCTTTTTTAACTTCCTATAAATTTGTCACGACCCTAAACCCGGTCGTGATGGCGCCCAGCACACTGCTAGGCCAGCCCGACCAATCAACAGAACTCACGGAGCTATTAGCTCACTTTAACCGTTTTAGGCATAAATAAAGATAGAACAACAGTAATAGAATTACCAAGTACGGGAATCACGTCCCAAAACGATAACAACTCCCCAAAGACTAAGGGGTCACGAGTCATGAGCCTCTAAAGAGTATACAAGTGTAATAGTGTCTACATCAGTACTCAGTGCGGAAATAGATAACATGAATAAAAGAAAGCTAGAAGGAGAGTCAGGTCCTGCGGACGCGGCAACTACCTTGACTATCCAGAAAGCATCTCCGAGCAACTACTGGGTCAGGTCTGCTATGACGCACCTGGATCTGCACACAAGGTGCAGGGAGTAAAGTGCGTACTTCCAGAATCAGTGGTACTGAACAGGGGTAAGACATCGAAAGGTAAGAAATTACAATATAGTGTTATGTAAAGCTATAATCAAATACGCTGCAACAGTATCAATATCAATAGTATCTGTACCAGCAATACCAGCAAAACAATATAACAGCTATCAAATGTAGCTAAATGCAATGCAATGTATGAAATGACCGTTACGGCGCGTAGCCCGATCCAATTTGGGTACCCGTGTTCACTGTGGGGATTCAGACTCTGGAGGGGCTCCCACAACCCAAGCACAATATCATGAATACGCTGCGGCGCACAGCCCGATCCACTACCAGCCAGCTAATATGCAAATGCAATCTCGTAGGCTCAAAAGTAGTTTTTTTGAAAACTCTTTTTATCATTTTTCAGTAGAAATAGTATATCAGTAGTTCCATAGTTTGGAAAACCATTATGACAGTAAAAGCTCAGGACTGGTAGTAAAATAGCATGTCAATATCACAGAAATAATGATAACGATCCTTGCAGGATCCCAATAACTGGCTCACAGCCCAATAACACAACCATCCAAGAAGGAGGTTCACCGGCTCAAAAATAGCTAATAACACAGTATAATATCAACATGTCGGACTAAGCCATAGTCCCCAATCACAATCGACCCCGCACTCATAGGAGAGTACGTGGCTCGCCGCTATACAACGTCACAAAGTGGTATACCGGGGTTTTGAACCCCCTGGTCATCACCCACACCCATTACTCACCTCGACTCGGCTCGAAGACTAATCCGCGATGCCCTTTCCACGAGAATCAACCTCCACAGGTGTAGAATCTGATCAAATGTAGTAGAAATACATCAAAATAGGCCAATGGGATGTTACCCAGTCAAAACAATTCAATTTACACCAAAAACTACAAAGTTGGCAAAACCCGACTTTTGGTACGCTTCTCGAAAAATTACGAAAGTCACATATTCGGAATCCTCGTCTCAACACGAGTCCATACATATAAAATTTACCAAAATCGGGCTCGATTTGCCCATTCAAATCATTGATTTTCCATAATATAGGCCTATGGCTAAAATCCCCCATAAATCTCCCATTAACAGCGAAATACTCGAAGATTCCATGATAAAATAATGTAATTAGGCCATAAAACTTACCTCCGATGAATACCCAATGAATTTCCAGCAATTTCCCACGAGTTTCTCTCTCTAAGACTCAACAATGGTGTTTTTATGAATGAGCCCCGCGACTGGTCTGTTCTGGAATTCAATGTACTGCCAGACAATTTTACCCTACGCGAACGCGATGCTACACACGCGTTCGCGATGAACAAACAACAGCAACCCTCATTTCCTCTACACGAATGTGACGCCTTTCACGCATTCACGATGAATAACATTTCAACATGCCATTTTTTCCTCTATGCGAATGCGTACCATGGGACGCGATCGCGATGCTTTACTTTTCCTTCCTACGCGATCGTGACACCTTCGACCGCGAACGCGATGACCAAACCTGCCTTGCCTACGCGAACGCAGCCAGAGCCATGCGAACGCGAAGGCTTAGGATATCCTGCACAGAATCTGCAATTTCTGCAGATTGTTTCTAAGTTCCTAATGCTCAGAAGAAGGTTCGAATTCACCCTGATGCCCCCGGGACCCCAACGAAATCATCAACCTGCTCTAAAACATCATACGAACTTGTTCCAATCCTAAAAACACACCTTTAAACACGGAAAACATCGAATCCAAGCAAATTCAAACCTAAGTTTTCATTTAATCTTCCGCAACCAACATTTGATTAAAAGCCAACCAAACGGCGTCCGAGTGACCTAACATTTGCGGACATATCCAAAATCACATGACGAAGCTAAATAAATTGTCGGAATTCCATTCCGACTCCCGGATCAAAATCTCACCTACCGTTCGGATTTCGCCAAAATTCAACCTTAGCCAATTCAAGCCTATTTCTACACCGGACCTCCAAATTCAATTCCGATCGCTCCCCTAAGTCACAAATCACCTCCCAGAACTAACCAAATCATCAGAATCCGATTCCGAGCCCTCTAACTAAATAGTAAACTCCAGGTTGACTTTTCATAATCAAGCTTCATTTCAAAAGGCTATTTGCCTCATTTTTAACTAGAATCACTCCTAACTCACCCGATAGACTCTAACACCGATATAGAAACATAAAACATGTAATTACAACATAACGAGGTGGTAATTCCCATGACGACAGGTCGGGTCGTCACATTCTCCCCCACTTAAGCAAACGCTCGTCCTCGAGCGGGTCAAGAAACATACCTGAAGTCTCAAACAAGTGAGGATATCTGCTCCGCATCTCCCGCTCGATCTCCCAAGTGGCCTCCTCCACGGGCCAACCTCTCCACTGAACCTTTACTGATGCAATATCCTTGGATCTCAATTTCCTCACTTGACGACCCAATATGGCTATAGGCTCCACATCATAGGTCAAGTCATCATCAAGTTGAATAGTGCTGAAATCCAACACGTGAGAAGGGTCGCCAACATATGTGGCAAAGCATAGATTCGTGAAACACCGGATGAACTCCCGATAGACAGGTTGGCAAAAGGGCCAATGAACCTAGGACCCAGCTTCCCTTTTTTCTCGAACCGCATAACACCCTTCATGGGTGAAACCTTCAACACGACCCTCTCGCCAACCATGAAAGACACATCTCGAACCTTCCGGTTTGCATAACTCTTCTGGCACGACTATGCTGTGCGAAGCCTCTCCTAGATCAACCTTCACCCTATCCAAAGCATCGTGGACCAACTCTATCCCCAACAACGTTTCCTCACCGGGATCAAACCAACCAAATGGGGATCTACACCGTCTCCCATATAAAGACTCATATGGCGCCATCTGAATAATTGATTGGTATTGTTACAGGAAAACTCTACGAGAGGCAAATAATCAGCCCATGAACCACCGAAATCGATAACACAAGGTCTCAACATATCCTCCAAGATCTGAATAGTACGCTCGGACTGTCCGTCTGTCTAAGGATGGAATGCAGTACTCAACTCAACTTGAGAGCCTAACTCACGCTGAAATATCCTCCAGAACTGTGAGGTAAACTGAGTAAATCTGTCTGATATGATAGAAACTGGGACTCCATGCAATCTAACGATCTACCGAATGAATATCTCAGCTAACCGCTCCAAGGAGTACATAGTACATACAGGAATGAAGTGAGCTAACTTGGTCAGCCTATCCACAATCACCCAAACAGAATTAAACTTCCTTGTTGTCTAAGGGAGTCTAGTAACAAAGTCCATAGTGATCCTTTCCCACTTCCATTTAGGAATATCAATGCGCTGAAATATGCCACTGGGCCTCTGATGCTCATACTTAACCTGCTGACAGTTGAGGCACCGTGCTACATGTCTAACAATGTCCATCTTCATCTTTCTCCACCAATAATGATGTTTCAAGTCTTGATACATCTTCGTGGCTCCTGGATGAATAGAATACCGCGAGCTATGGGCCTCCTCCAGAATCAACTCATGAAGGCCATCAACATTGGGCACGCATATCCAGCCCTGCATCCCCAATACACCGTCACTGTCAATAGTGACATCTCTAGCATCATCATGCTGAACTCTATCCTTAAGGACAACCAAGTTTGGATCATCATACTGGCGCTCACGAATACGGTCATATAAAGAAGACCGAGATACAACACAAGCCAACACCCTGCTGGGCTCCGAAATGTCTAACCTCACTAGCCGATTGGCTAGCGCCTGAACATCATAAGCAAATGATCTCTCCTCAGCTGGAATATATGCCAAGCTCCCCATACTGACCGCCTTCCGGCTCAAAGCATCGGCCACCATATTGGCCTTCCTTGGATGATATAAAATAGTAATGTCATAATCCTTGAGCAACTCAAGCCATCTCCGTTGTCTTAAATTAAGATTCCTCTGTTTGAACAAATGTTGGAGACTACGATGATCGGTATACACCTCACAAGACACGCCATACAAATAGTGCATCCAAATTTTCAAGGCATGAACTATGGCAGCTAGCTCCAAATCATGAACAGGGTAGTTCTTCTCATGTGGCTTCAACTGCCAAGAAGCATAAGCAATCACTCTACCTTCCTGCATCAATACACAATCTATCCCCACTCTCGAGGCATCACAATATACAGTATATTAACCTGAAGCTAATGGCAACACTAATACTAGAGCTATGGTCAAAGCTGTCTTGAGCTTCTGAAAACTCTCCTCGCACCCATCCGACCACATGAATGGTGCACCCTTTTGCGTCAACTTAGACAAAGAAGAAGCAATGAATGAAAATCCCTAAACAAACTGGCGATAATACCCCGCCAAACCAAGGAAACTCGTGATCTCTATAGCTGAGGACGGTCTAGGCCAACTCTGCACCGCCTCTATCTTCTTCTGGTCAACTTGAATACCATCACAAGACACCACATGACCCAGAAATGGTACTGACTCGAGCCAAAACTCGCACTTGGATAATTTAGCATACAACTTCACCTCCCTCAACCTCTGCAACACAATGCTCAAATGCTGAGTGTGCTCCTCCTGTCTACGGGAGTAGACTAGAATATCATCAATGAACACGATCACGAATGAATCCAAATACGGTCTGAACACGTTGTTCATCAGATGCATGAATGCTGCTGGGGCGTTGGTCAGCCCAAAAGACATCACAAGGAACTCATAGTTGCCATATCTAGTCTTGAATGCAGTCTTCATAATATCAGAGTCCCTGATCTTCAGCTGATGATAGCCTGAACGAAGATCAATCTTAGAAAACACTCTCGCACCCTGTAACTGATCAAACAAATCATCAATGCGCGGTAGAGGGTACTTGTTCTTCACTGTTACCTTGTTCAACTGTCTATAATCAATACACATCCGCATGGAACCATCCTTCTTCTTAACAAATAACACCGGTGCACCCCACGGGGACACGCTAGGGCGAATGAATCCCTTATCCAAAAGCTCCTGAAGCTGTTCTTTCAACTCCTTCAACTCAGCTGGTGCCATCCGATAAGGAGGAACGGATATGGGCTGAGTGCCCGGCACCAAGTCAATGCCAAAATCAATATCCATGTCCGGCGGCATGCCGGCAGGTCGGAGGGAAATACATCTGGAAAGTCCCTCACAACAGGTACAGAATCAATGCTAGGAGACTCATCTCCCACATCTCTCACAAAAGCTAAGTACGATAAGCACCCTTTTTCAACCATCTTCTGAGCCTTTAAGAACGAAATAACACGGCTAGGGATGAAATCAGTCAAACCCCGCCACTCTATCTGAGGAATACCAAGAATAACCAACGTAACTGTCTTAGCATGACAGTCCAATATAGCACGGTACGGAGACAACCAGTCCATACCCAATATCATATCAAAGTCCACCATCCCTAACAATAACAGATCCGCCTAGGTCTCCAGACCCCCAATAAAAATAACACAGCATCTATAATCGTATCACCCACGGGGTGGATACATGAACAGGCAAATCAAAACTACCACAGGTCGCACCCAAGTGATGTGCAAAATAAGAAGATACGTACGAATATGTGGACCCTTGATCAAATAGAACAGAGGCATCTCTGTGACAGACAGAAATGATATCTGTAATCACTACATTGGAGGCAACTGCATCACGCCTATTAGGAAGTGCATAGAATCGTTCCTGGCCTCCACTGGATTGCTCCTCGCCTAAAGGGCAACTACGAGAAGACTGACCTACACCTCTACTAGCCTTAGATGGTGCTAAAGAGGAGGGCTAATCCCTCTGCTGAGCCCTATCCCTACGAAGTCGAGGGCACTGCCTCCTCATGTGGCCAAACTCGCCACACTCAAAACAGCTACCTGGTGTTGGAGAAGGGGACCGAATGGAACCCCTCGCCGCGAACGAACCCTGGGCGGAAGAAGTAGTAGGTGCTGCACTCTGGGATGGGAGGGCACTAAGTGAAGACTGGCCCTGCTGGAATCCCTGTCGACCACGACCAGAAGAAGCTCTGCTCTGCTCAGGGCGGCCTGAATGAGAAGGTCTAGATGAGCGACCTCTGCCCTGCTGAAAATGCCCTCTAGATGGAGAACCGCTGAAGCTACCAGAACCATGAGGCCTCTTGGCCTCCCTCTCCTCCCGCTCCTGGCGATGATCCGCCTCAATGGAGCATGACATATCCACAACCTACTCGAAAGATGATGATAGAACTCTCTCCCTAGTCATAAGAATGCGAATGGAGTAGTTGAGGCTATCAATGAACCTCCTAATCCTCTCCCGATCAGTCGGGATCATCCATGTGGCATGCCTAGCCAATTGTGTATATCTCAGCTCATACTGGGTCACCGACATGTCGCCCTGTACCAACCACTCAAACTGGGACCGTCTCCGTTGTCTGAAGTCCCTGAACCACCTGCTCAGGTGTGCAAGCTGCAGGGGTCTATTGCTCCTGCAGGCCTACGCCTCTCAAACTCCTCCCACCAATCAAATGCGGGACCAGTAAACTGAAAGGTAGTGAATGAAACTCCGTTGGACTCAAGAATACCAGCTGTACGTAGCATCTTCTGGCACTTATCTAAGAAACCCTGGGCATCCTCGCCCTCGGCGCCACTAAAATGGGGTGGCTGGAATCTACCAAATCTCTCTAGACGACGCTGCTCGTCATCGGGCATAGCCTGAACCATATGCTCTGGAGCTGGTGCAGCTAGGGGACTTCGGAGAAGCGTGGGATTTTTCGCTTTAGCGGTGATTCACGTCCAAGCAATGGTCGCAGTCAATATAACCTGGTCTAATAAGTCCAAAATCGATCCCACAGGGAATTAACCTACCAATTACAACTTTCACAACCCAAGAATACTTCCGAATCAAGTTCCCAAAATTTCGAATATATGTTTGTGTGATTTTCAAACAACTACTTTGCAAGAATTAAAAGGCTTAAAAGAAAGAATTGAATATAGGGTAAAATAATATGGAGAAAGACTAAGGTATTGATTTCCCCTATTGATGGAATCCCTTCTATTTATGCTCATACATTGTCAATATATTCTATCAATCATGAACGCGATTTGTACCATAACCCTCTCCCGAGTAATTACAATAATTTACTAGTGCACTCTCCCGAGCTACCCTATCTAGCTTTAATTTGAATAGTTCACTTAAGATTGCACCCAAGACTTCGTTATTCCTAATCCCGTCTTTATGCCTAAAGTTATAGATTCCTCTAATAACCTAGGTGTGGTGTTGTTCAACAATACACCTAAATATGCACTCTTTTCCAAGTTATGCACACTAAATAGGCATAGCTAGTTGGGGATCCTACCAATTAACTACAACAAGAACGAAGTTGAACAAATAGAAATCTAGCTAACAATTTGTAATCACATAAACTGGAAATTCATCACTCAAAAGGTTCCATCAAAACCTTAGATAAGGAATTAGCTACCCATGATAAAAGAAACAAGAATAATAATGAAATTCATAATCAAAGAATCAATATAAAAGAAAGAAATAAGTTGAGAGAGTTCTCTCTTACTAATAACCTTGCAAAAGTAGTCAAAAATATAATGCTTGCCTCTATTGGGCGAACTAGGGGTTTATATAGAGGTTTTAGGGCTTAAAACTGAATTTGTACACAACTAGGAAAAATATTTGCGGCGCCTTCCATGGTTCGTCCGCGGTCGCGAGCGAATCGAGAACAGAGCAGTCCTCTAATTCTTCCCAAAAGTTCAGAGAGCTTGTTTTTTCGCGGTTCATCCGCGGTCGCGAGTGAACCGCGGATGAACAGTACTTCAGACTTCTTTTTCAATTTTTCAAGCTCACTTCACTTCAACTCTTCACTTGGCATTTTCATCATCATGTGACTCCAAAATAGCTCCTTTAGCATCCAATGGTTCATGTGTACCTATAACACACCAATAAACACTAATCAAAGCATTTTGTCATCATAAACAATATCAATTCAACAACAAAGTGTGAATTATTTAGGGCATAAATATAGTCAAATTCACCTATTATCAATACCCCACACTTAAAACTTTGCTCGTCCTCGAGCAACCTTAATCACACTTTAGGCCAATTTTATTTATGTCTCCCCCAAATTATGTCACAAAAGCTATTTTTCATGATTAACCTAAGATATGCACAATCCTTACCTAACCGTAAACTCTCATGCCAGCACATTATTGTTTACTCTAATTATTATCGAAAACTTGCAGATTTACCTTCTTCCTCTTGAGTTACATGCCCTCACATAATTTATTAAGAGAAGTTCCCACACAAAAAAAATTTAGAACATGGAACTTATAAATATCGGAAAAATTCACTCACTCTCAACAAACAACATTCATATGTATACAGACACACCATAGGCTTGCCCATAATGTAATACTCCACTAATCGAGTTATTCAATCATAGATCAAGAGGTCTTTAAGGGTTGTAATGTTGGCTACGGGACGGGTAGGATACTTTTGGTTATAGTGACTAACCTCCCTAAGCACTTTTTTTTTCACAACTTCCCTTTTCGTTTTCTTCCTTATGTCTTCCCTAAACATTTCTTCACCTTTATTTACTTTGAATCCCCACTTTCTTTTGTTGGTGTACTGACCTTTCTAATTTTATTTTATATATACATTGATATAGCTCTTTTTTTTTCAAAATTTCTTTTTCTTTAAAATTTTTTTTTCTCATTGCTTTGCGACATATTTACATTATTTTGGCTAGTTCACTAATTTCTACCATTCATTCTTGATATTCCCTTTTTCAATTTCCCTTCACCCCACACTTAGACTTTTGCATATCCATTACAATATAAGTGCTTCTAGGAGGTAAAGTAGAACAATATAGGATTTTGATTTTTTTCATGAACATTCAGGGGTTATCAAAGAATAGGCTTTAAGCTCAAAGGGGTTAACTAGGATATTATGTACATGTGAATTCATGTCTATTGATTTATGGGGTTACACAAAGAATTGACTCTATCTTTTCTACAACCAAACAACTTCTATTTCGCTTTGCAAACACACAGGGCAAGTTCTAGGTATCATGTAAAACATACAATGTAAGTAAAATCTCACACACACATAGCATGCAACTCATTTAGAATCCGGTTCATCTACAAAGTCCTATCAATGTTAAAGCAAGCTTTATTGTGCACTTTTAAGGCATGTTTAGAATCTATAGTCAACCTTAGAAAATACATTCTCAAGCTCAATTAAGCTTTGCTAATGTGCATACTTGGGGTTACATGCTACCCTTTGTCCTCTAATCCTAAAAAATAAAAATCTACCTAACACGGTTCAAGAAAAACCCTTGGAAAGGAACCGTGGTCAAAAGAAAACCAAGGGGGAGATGATACACTACCTAAAAAAAGAAAAATAAAAGAAAGAAAAATTCCTACGTGGACTACTTCCCTCAAGAGTACTTGTCCTAAATAGTCCGTCATCAGGAAGGGTCCTCTACTTATATTTTTGGATTTTTCAAATTTTCTGATTTTTTTGTGTTTTTATTCCGACTTGGACGCTTAAGAAACCCGTCGCCAAGTGTCCATCATCGGGCCAAGCCAGCTATTTGTATTTACAGCTACAACTAATATATACAACATATACAAGATAAGTCACCCACCCCGCACTTAAAATCATGTCATGTCCTCATGACATAAAGATAAACATATAGCTCAAGAGGGGCGAGAAAACTTACCTGAGACTCACTCGGAGTCGGAGACGGTGGATGGGTCGATGTGACATGCTCGACCAAGTGCTCGGAGCCATGCCATGAACCTACTTTCTGACCGAGCTTGCCTCTGTGACATCGTGTCTAAGCGCGTGTGCAAGCCATCTACGGAGGTGCGCAGATTAGCAATCTCCTCCTCCATGGACCTAATCATAGGTCGGGTAGATTCGGACCTAGACATACCCGCTCCATGGTGAGCATGCCTAGAAGGTCCGGCTGAGTCAGTGGAATGCCTGGCCCGGGCAACCGGCACAGGGTCAACCTCAGCATCTAAGTCAATTGGGTCATTGTCTCGGCCGACCCGGATTTGAGAAGCTCTGAATGGAGCTTTTTGTGGGAGATCACCATCCGTGGCAAGGATCGGAGTCTGATGGCCGAGACACAAAGTAGTGACAAGAGATGGGTAATAAAAACACTTGGCTGTGAGGGATCCCCTCAGCACCATCTCGTCACTAATTAAGCGGGCGATGTCCACGTCCGCTGTGTTACAAAACACCATGTTAGAAGTGCTCTATTAAAATTTACATCCGTGGTGTTGCTAGGGGCAAGAGCCGGTTACATATGATAGAAAACTAGCATTTAGCAGTATGTGTAAAGCAGTTAGAATGGAGTGTTTTATTTCTTATCCAAACAAGGATGCCATCAACACATAAGGCCTCAATTAGTATGTCCCGGGTGACACCAGGTCTATCATGGTAGTAGTCCACGTCACTAGTATGATTCGGCAGTCTAAGTGCCTGCCTAATAGTATGAGCATGGGCGTAGACGTACTTACCTCGGACGAATACCCTCCTAGCCATCCCGTAGGGAGCATTGGCATAAAACTCCCTAACAAGCATCTTGTTCACGAGGGCCGGTGCGTCAAATAGGAACTCCATTTCGCATCGGCGAATTTCGTCATATATGGCTTTTCAGACCGCAAGGCCTAACCTATCAACTTCAACTTCCTGGAGCACGGACTTAGCCGCCTTGGCGTGGAAATCACCTTCCGCCTCCTCGCTGGCAAACCTCGACTCATCATATGTTGATTGCCTAGAAGAGCTAGCACCCTGTCTTGATCTTTTAAGGGCCATGATCCTGCACAAAAGAGACAACCAAAAATTTGCATAATGTTAGAACATCGGTTGGCTACTTAGACTTCACCATCCATGGAATACCACAATCGTCTCTTTAGTGCTATCATCCCATAACTCCTATATTTAACCACTTATATAACAATTTCACCAATTCATCTCAAGCACCCTACACTTATATAATTTGGCAATCTAACATGACCCAATTGCCCTAAACCATCTCCAATCATATACAACAACAAGCAACTCACTATTTGGGCATTATCTCCCCTAAAAGTTCAATAATCAACTACTACAACAACAATTGCCCACCTTGGCCAACCAACCACAATTATATTAACCAACACTTTGGGTCTCCAAAACAACAAAATTAGCATTATTAACTAAATTGGAGACCCAACAACACAATCTCTGCCATAATTCCATCAATATCAACAAGGTTCCAAACAATTCATATAACATTCTACTACCAAAAACCAAGTAACATAGATGGATTCTACTAATACTAGCAATATATAATACATATTTTACAAATTAAATTACAAGTAACTAATTACATCTACCCAACTAATAATAAAAATTAAAGAACTAAAAGAAGAAAGAAAGAAAACAAAGGAGAAAACTTACTATGGAATGTAGTAGAGAAGTAGGATTGAAGTGGATGAATTAGTTGGAGAAGAATGGAGGAGAGATTGTAGAGAGAAAGAGGAGAGAAATCTAGAGAGGGAGGGAGTTTTTGGAGAGGGTGGCGGCTGGTTTTGGGAAATATGGGGAGCGGGTTTAGTGTTTTAGGGTTATTAAAAAGGGGAGGGAAAAGAGTAAAATTTTTTTAAAAAAAATTATTTTTATGCTGACCACGGAACTGACTGTGGTTGTTCGCGATTCGTTCGCGGTTGCGGACGAACCGCGAACAGTCAACTTCAGAGAGGGACTTTTTTCGCGGTTCGTCCGCAGTCGCGGATGAACCGTGAACAGAGGCCTTATCTGAATTTTCTGTTTGCTGGTCAGAAAAAAGTTTTTTTCCTTTTTTTTTATTTTTTTATATAGACTAACTACAATGAGCATACTTACAACACGTTTGTGGGTTACCTCCCACGTAGTGCCTGATTTAACGTCGCGGCACGACTCATCTTAGCACATTTTAAGGCTCGCTAGACCTTTGAGGTTCATCTAACCGTAGTTCCACTTTGTCCTCGATGTCATCCATGCCGACATAAAGTTTTCAACCGCTGTCCATTTACCTTGAATGTACGTGAACCATTAATGGTCTGAATTTCCACAGTGCCCGAATCTAATGCCTCAATTACCCGAAAGGGTCGTGACCACCTTGATTTTAATTTGCCCGGGAACAACCGTAATCTCGAATTGTATAACAGTACATTGTCCCCGGTTTTGAAGTTCCGCTCAATGATATTCTTATCGTGAATCCGCTTCATCTGCTCTTTATACAGTCTAGTGCTTTCAAAGGCCAGATACTAGAATTCTTCCAATTCATGCAACACGGTCATTCTAGCTTTCCCCGCTTCATCCCAGTTGAGATTCAATTGCTTCAGTGCCCACCATGCTTTGTGCTCTAGTTTCACAGGTAGATGACAAGTTTTTCCAAACACCAATTTGTATGGTGACATGCCGATTGGTGTCTTGAATGCTGTCCTGTAAGCCCATAATGCATCATCAAGCTTCCTGGACCAGTCGGTCCTTGTGGCGTTCACTGTTTTTGTTAATACACTCTTTATCTCCCTGTTGGAGACCTCAACTTACCCGCTGGTCTGTGGGTGATACGGAGTGGCAACTCGGTGTTTCACATCATACTTGGCCAAAAATTTCTCAAACGCCCGGTTGCAAAAGTGTGTGCCCCCGTCACTAATGATAGCCCTTGGAGTCCCGAAACGGGTGAAAATGTTCTTCTTCAGAAAATCCCACTACCACCTTAGCATCATTGGTGGGTAGTGCTGCAGCTTCCATCCATTTGGACACGTAGTCTACCGCAACAAGTATGTACTTATTGTCGTATGAGCTGACAAAGGGCCCCATGAAGTCTATTCCCCAGACATCGAACACTTCTACTTGCTGGATTGGGTTCATCGGCATTTTATGACGTCGGTAGATGTTCCTGGTGCGTTGACATTTGTTGCAACCTTTCACCCACAAGTGTGCATCTTTAAACACCATTGGCCAATAGAAACCGGCCTCAAGTATTTTGGCGGTTGTACGCACTCCTCCAAAGTGACCACCATATGCTGAAAAAGGACATGCCTGCAAAACAGAAGATTGTTCTATCTTGGGGACGCATCTCCGAATCATGTTATCAAGGCATATCCTAAACAGATATGATTCATCCCAATAACAAAACAGGCTTTCACGAAATAATCTTTTCCTCTGGACCGATGATAGGTCATGAGGAACAATACCACTGGCCAGATAATTTGCATAATCTGCATACCATGGCGCTTCAAGGAGAGTGGTAGTGAGCAGCTGCTCTTCTGGAAAGGTTTCCATAATCTCCCCACTCTCTTTGACAATTTCAGCTCCTTCAAGTCGTGACAAATGATCAGTGACTTGATTTTCGGTGCCTTTTATATCATGAATTTCAAGGTGGAACTCTTGGAGAAGCAGTACCCAACGAATTAGGCGTGGCTTAGAGTCCTTTTTATCAATTAAGTATCTTAAAGCTGCATGGTCAGTGTATACAATTACCTTGGATCCTATGAGATAGGACCGGAATTTGTCAAACGCGAACACGACCGCAAGCATCTCTTTTTCCGTCACTGTGTAGTTTAGTTGTGCTCCACTCAAAGTTCTACTAGCATAGTATATTAGATGCATCAGCTTGTCTTTCCTCTAGCCCAGCACTGCCCCCACTGCATAGTCACTTGCATCGCACCTTAGCTCAAACGGTTGCTCCCAGTCGGGGGCAATGATGATGGGTGTTGTGACCAACCTCTTCTTCAGTTCCTAAAAGCAATCCTACATTTATTAGAAAAAACAAAGGGGTGATCTTTTTCAAGTAACTTACAGAGAGGTTTTGATATTTTGGAGAAGTCTTTGATGAACCTCCGGTAAAAACCGATGTGTCCAAGAAAGATTTTAATGGCCTTGACGAATGTTGGTGGAGGCAACTTTGCAATGACATCAACTTTGGCTCGGTCTACCTCAATGCCTTTGCTTGAAACCCGGTGCCCCAATACTATACCTTCTTGTACCATAAAATGGCATTTCTCCCAATTTAGCACTAAATTTGTTTCCATGCACCGTTTCAGCATTCTTCTCAGATTGACAAGGCATTCATCGAATGAATTCCCTACCACTGAGAAATCATCCATGAATACCTCCATAATGTCTTCCACCATGTCGGTGAAAATGGCCATCATGCACCTTTGGAATGTAGCAGGTGCATTACATAGTCCGAATGGCATCCTCTTGAAAGCAAAAATGCCATAAGGGCATGTGAAAGAGGTCTTCTCTTTATCCTTGGGGGCTATGAAAATTTGATTGTACCACGAGAAGCCATCCGGGAAGCAAAAGTGTGACCTCCCTGCCAACCTGTCAAGCATCCGATCAATGAAGGGAAGTGGGAAGTGGTCGTTGCGGGTGGCTAGATTCAGCTTCCTGTAGTTCATGCATATTCTCCACCTGGTGACGGTTCTAGTTGAGATCAACTTATTATTCTCGTTTTTCACCACCGTCATGCCATCTTTCTTTGGCACACATTGAACTGGGCTAACCCAGCTACTATTAGAGATTGGGAAAATGATTCCCGCGTCTAGCCACTTGATTACCTCTTTCTTCACCACTTCCTTCATGTTTGGGTTCAGCCTTCTTTGATGTTCCCTGGAAGGTTTGTGTCCCTCTTCCAGGAGAATTTTATGCATGCAATATGTGGGGCTGATCCCCTTTATGTCTGCCATGGTCCACCCAATGGCAGTCTTGCATTCTTTGAGTACTTGTATAAGCTTTTGGGCCTGCACATCTAACAAACTAGATGAGATAATAACAGGTACGGCTCCGAGACATCCTAGGACACTTTAAAAACCATAGGCTCTGATACCAAGTTTGTCACGCCCCAAATCGAGGAACATGACCGGCGCCTGACCGGGTTGCCCCAGTCAAGCGGACCCGGGTGCCTTTCATTCCCACGCGTTACCCCTGTGTTGATTGTTTCTCATTAACCGAACATCTTACTAACCATGAATGATTTCACATTAAACAAATAAAACCATACGAGTGATTCATTAACAAGTTTGCAGTTTTTACAACGCCCGACATAACATAATGTATACATAATACTGGAGTCCCACAGTTTACATGTCTACAGAGCCTCTAGGATACAAAAAGGGAAATACAATACTTGCCGGTAACAAGGCTCCGGCTATACCTTACAAAACCAAAATGAAATCTAAACCGAAGTGGCATGAACCACACAAGGCCCCGAGGAAGAAAGGGGCTCACCAAAACGGGCAGTGGAAGGAGAAGGATACTACTGCCGATGAGCTGAAGTGCCTGCTACTGATCCACCTACAATCATGACACGAATGTAGCGCCCCCGGCAAAAGGGACGTCAGTACACTTGAATTGTATTGGTATGTATGGACAAACTTTGTCCCAAGTAAACTCAAGCCATTAAATTACATCAACAATTAATTAAGCCAGAGCCAACCATGTTTCCACATTTTCCTCATTTCAAATAATTCTCAACACAAAGCACTTTCTACAATTAACCACTTTAACAATAACCAATCAATCACGTAAAGCACAAGTAGTCAAACAAAGGGGCAATCAGTGCCCCACAGGTTGCAAACTCTCCTGCTGTCTCCTTTCGCAATTTCACATTATTGATTTATGTATCAATTTTCAATAGCGATTTCGATCGCTTTCCATCCTTATTGCCCCTGACCACCCTTATTACCTCGGCCACCCTTATCACCCCAACCCACGCCTTATTTCACCACGTCGCGGCGCGCGACACGACCCCGCCTTACAGTTGAAAACACAACAATTTCAAACAGCAGATAAGGTACTACACACAATTTCAACAAGTTCAAATAAGCAACTTACACATTGGTTCATATTCTCAATTTCTTCTCAATTCAATATCACAACCATGTTACAATATTTCCACAATTCAAGTGTTTCATCTCTTTCCACAATAAACCAATTCTCAAGTGTTTCGTTTTCTTTTCCACAAGGTGCCATATAGGCTATCATAATCATTATTCACAAATTATTTACCCAATTCAACTCTCATTTACCTTTCGGTTCATATTTCATACCACAACACTCATAGTTCAACAACAACTTTGAATATCCAACAACAACATCAATTAATCACATACAATTTCTCAAATCAACACATGCCAAACAATTTTACACATAAGGGCGATTTCACAAGAATCAAAATTAGCCATACATACCTCGATTGAGCTTTCCTTAAGTTACTACAACACTCCAAAACTCTAGCAATTCCAATCTACTTTGAGACATAACAAAATTAAACACATATTAGAAAGATATTCATGAAACTAGCTCATTTGAGCATTTTATCAAATACTAATTGTGCATCTTGATTTCAAATCCCCTTTTCAAGAATTGCTTCATTCCCTAACCCTATCTTTACTTATTTATGTTCATCAATCTTCCCACAACTCTATTTGCACAAGCATGCATACATAACACTACCATACCAAGAATCATACCTCAATAACACATCTCACAACCTCTACAATACTAACGTAACCTAGGTTAGGAACCCATGGCTCCCAATCACCCTCCCATGAGTTCTAATGTATGTATCTTACATAAATAATCACCATAGAGTAGTTGGAGATGATAGACATACCTCTTGTTGTAAGAATTTTAAGAATCTCCACTTGAGGTGTTCTTGAAGAATTCAAGAATTAGAAGGAAAATCTAAGGATTTTGAAGATTAATCCTTGTTAGTATAAGTGTTTAAGGGGTAGAAATTACTCAAAGAACTATAAAATCTTACCTTAGATCATAGGGATGAAGTTTGGGATGAAACCCTCTTGAGAGAGCAAGTCATAACACCAAAAATGAGTTTGGAACACTCTAGGCCGGTCTTTGGGGTATTAAAACTATCCAGGTGCGCGAAGTGTTGCCCAGATGCGCGAAGTGTGCAAGCTTCGCGCATGACTTCGCGCATTTTCCTGAGCATTCTGCCTAAGGTGCGCGAAGTGTGCGCGAAGTCCACTTCGCGCAGGACTTCGCGCATCGGACACCTGACGAGTAAAATGATCATAACTTTCTGTATACACCTCCGAATGACGAACGGTTTGTTGCGTTGGAAACTAGACTCAAAGGGCTTTAATTTGATAGGTTGATCCTCACACAACTACTTATATAACCGGAGATATGATCATTCAAAGTGAGGTCTTGTGCGCACTCTTTTACAGATTTCGTCTAATATGCAATTTTCCATCTTGGATTAGGCTTAGGCCTCTCCTTAGACCCCAAATCACTTATAATAAGACTTATAACCTTATTAAACTATCTAATTAGTATCCATAACATTATGAATCCTTATTTGCACACGAGATAAAACAATGTAGCCTACATTAGCACGACGAAATCTTAAATAACTCGAAAAAAAATTTTCGGGGCCTTACATCCTCCCCCCTTAAGATCATTCGTCCTCGAATGAGGATTTGAGAATGAGTTGGCTTTGAAAGACATGCTATGCAAACTATCAAAATTTTGACTAACTCTTATATTCTAGAAAAATTTCGCCAGAGTTTCCTTTGTATTATGGACATATCCACCTGTCAGAGGGCCCCCGAAACACATTACCAAACAACAATACACAAATACAACACCTTTCACAACTGGTATACACTTTCTTATCTCAACGAATGCACATATTCTATCACATTGTTACAATTGCACATAACTAGTCACTTCAATGAATTTTCACCTTATTTAACCATTTTAACACACCATGTACACTTAACAAACCATTACCAATCTACACTTACTATTAGTTGTTTATTAAACACGTAAATCTTCATAAGGCTTTCATTTATCAAGAACGGTTCAAGTGACCCAAGGTAACAACACATTTAACTCATTACAAATAAAGGAGACTTTACTAATACTAAGAGGGAAACAACTTAGGCAAGATGACAGTTACTAGGAGTAGGAGGGTCACCTAATTTCTTCTAGGCTTGATCAAACAAATGGGGGTACTTTTCTTTCATCTCTTTTTCGGCTTCCCATGTGGCCTCCTCAACTTGTTGACTTCGCCACAATACTTTAACGGAGGCAACTTCCTTATTTCTCAACTTACGGACTTGCCTATCAAGAATGGCAACTGGAACCTCTTCATATGACAGATCTTCGTTAACCTCTATAGCTTCGACTGGCATGATGGTGGATGGATCTCCAATCACTTTCTTCAACATGGACACATGGAATACCGGATGCACTGATGACATCTCGGGAGGCAACTCTAGCCTATAAGCAACTTGACCAATCCTTTGAACGATCCGATATGGCCCGACATACCTAGGACTCAATTTCCCTTTCTTTCCGAATCGCATGACTCCCTTCATAGGAGATACCCTCAAGAACACCCAATCGTCGACTTGAAACTCCAAATCCCTTCGACGAACGTCTGCATAGGACTTTTGACGACTTTGTGCTGTTTTCATTCTCTCCTGAATAACCTTGACCTTTTCCATAGCTTCGTACACCATATCTGGCCCTAGCAATTCCGCTTCACCTACCTGAAACCACCCGATTGGCGATCTACATCTTCTCCCGTACAATGCCTCAAACGGGGCCATCTGAATGCTAGCATGATAGCTGTTATTGTAAGCAAATTCTATCAGTGGCAAGTGTTCATCCCAATTACCTTTAAAATCTAAGACACTAGCCCGCAACATATCTTCAAGCGTCTGAATGGTCCGCTCGGCCTGTCCATCGGTCTGTGGATGGAAAGCTGTGCTGAGATTCACCTGAGTTCCCAAACCTTGCTGAAACTTCTTCCAAAAGTTAGCGGTGAACTGAGCCCCGCGATCCGAGATAATAGAAAGTGGAGTGCCATGAAGTCTTACTATCTCCTTGATGTACAATCTTGCATATTGCTCCGCAGTATCAGTGGACTTGACAGGCAGGAAGTGAGCTGATTTGGTGAGTCGATCCACTATCACCCATATTGAGTCAAACTTACGCTGAGTGCGAGGTAACCCCACCACGAAATTCATATTGCTCATCTCCTATTTCCACCTTGGTATTTCTATAAGCTGAGTTAATCCACCGGGCCGTTGATGCTCGGCCTTCACTTGTTGACAGTTCGGGCATTTAGCTACAAAGCTTGCCACATCCCTTTTCATACCGTTCCACCAATAAATCTCCTTGAGATCATGATACATTTTAGTGGAACCTGGGTGCACAGAATACCTGGAAATATGAGCCTCTGCCATTACTCTCTCCCGAAGTTCGTCCACGTCCGGGACACATAGCCTACCTTGGCACCGCAATACACCATCCTCGCTACAGAGTACAAATGCTGAGGTCTTGTCATTCATAACTACTTCCTTCACCGAACCAATGTTGGATCCATAAACTATTTTTCCTTGATTTCCGCAACCAATGATGATTCCGCTCCATTATGAACCAAAACATTCCCCTCGTCTGACGTCCAGATACGAACCCCCAAACTGGCCAATTGGTAAACCTCCCGAGCTAGGGGTCTCTGATCCACACCCAAATGAGCCATACTACCTATGGATTTTCGACTAAGAGCATCAGCTACCACATTTGGTTTCCCCGGATGGTACAATATGTTCATATCATAGTCTTTGAGCAGTTCTAACCACCGCCGCTGTCTCAGATTCAGCTCCTTCTGTTTGAACAAATACTGGAGGCTCTTGTGGTCTGAAAACACATCTACATAAACCCCATAAAGATAGTGCCGCCATATTTTCAAGCAGACACAACTATCGCGAGCTCCAAATCATGTGTCGGATGATTCTTCTCGTGATTCTTGAGTTATCTCAAAGTATACTCTATAACCTTTCCGTGTTGCATCAACACACACCCCAAACAAACCTTGGAGGCATAACTATCGCCTTAACACTTTACATCATTAGCGGAACATCTTTATTATATTCCTCTTACATAAGACCTTCCACGAATTGAGTTCTACTATAATTTCCTTGATATGGTTACGATCCCATGTGAACAATTTCTACTAACTCTTCATAATTCTTAACAAAAGGCATTACTTGAATGAGTTTTCTCGTATGACCTCCTATCTCAAATGAATAGCACTGGCTAACTTGCACACGTACCCCGAATAACACTATCTTGCACGACATTGCATCAAATGTAAGGTAACATTGTGCTCTAACTTTTCTTAACCACCCTCTTCTCCCCATATGTACATTATAGAATTTAAGAAACTGCACTACTTCCCCCGTGAATGAAAATTCCTACCATCCCTCCTTACGGTTAAACACCTCTTAAAACATATATCAACAAACTTTATATGCATATGATTTAGGAAGGGTCACTAGCCCGAGAAGGGTATTCTCTGAAACTTTAAATCCTCCTCAATCCTTCAACAACAACTTTTGGTTTTACTCTTAAGTGTAAGGCTTAGTCCACCTGATTCTATCTCCGATGAATAACTCGCCTTATTCCCCATGTTATAGTTACCAATAAAGTTCCCTGATATTGCGGCTTAAGATTTATCATGCTAAACATGTCTAGTCCGTCACGAGTGTTCATCCTCTTTCAATCTATTCCGAACCTTTTATTCCCATCCTGTTTTGCGGATAGTGCATAGTTAATAGCTTTATTGTCCCACACATTTGTCTGCCTCCCGTGAACTTGAAAAATCATTATGTCTTGTTTAATCATTTTACAGTACCACAACTTCACCAGCGATAATCTCACTTCCCATTGTGTGTAGACATGAACTATCTCTAGACCCTTTAGTTGATATTAAGTGTCACCCAAGTCGGTTGCATTGCGGTTAATCCCTTATAATTTTTATTAACACTTGTGCCCTAAGTGAGTCCACCATTCTGATGCAAAAATTGTTTTAGATAACCATGACCATCTCAATTTAAAGGTTTTTCCCCATTTCTTCTCACCTCATTCTTCCTAGTTAGCGAATAGCCACGCACTCTTCCATATATTACGTGGTCCATTAACTTAGGTATTTCATCCGGCTCACCCCTTAACTCTTATTGGGATATATGTAGCAAAGAGTGTTCGTCTGAACATCACTCAACACTTATCTATTTGTAAGACTCTTTAGAGGCTCTCTATCAAGCCCCAATTACCATCTTGGGTTGTTGTGGCAACACATTTATTTCTCCCACTCGTTCTGGCTTTCTTAGTATCCCGAAACTTTGTTTAAATCACAAATCTATTATTAGCCCATTCCAAGTACTCACAATATTTCACATTTGACATATGGTACTTCCTTGGGTTCCATTTCTCCTGTCCTTCTAACAAGTAAAAGTCTCTTTACAAACATACTCTTATTTTCTAGAATCGTTGACCCTATCATTCACATTACCATGCGTGAAGAATTTACATTCCTTAATCTCTTGGGATGCTAGTT
>JASVEL010004989.1:0-59171 GCA_032618575.1 Nicotiana noctiflora | reverse complement strand
TTTCTGAACTAGTTCCAAATCCAATTGTGCTACTAAAGCCAACATAATTCGAATGGAAGAATATTTTACAGCTGGAGAAAATACTTCATTGTAATCAATTTCCTCCTTTTGAGCATATCCTTTGGCCACCAATCTCGCTTTGTAGCCAACATCTACTTGGTTAGGAAATCCTTCTTTCTGTGCAAATACCCATTTGCACTCAATTTCTTTCTTTCCCTTCGGGAGATTGGCCAATCTCCATGTATGATTCTAATGCAGGGACTGTATTTCATCATTCATGGCAATCCTTCACTAATCTTCTTCTGAACTTTAGACTGTGTCTTTATAAGTGATAGGAACATCATCAACTACAATTGTGGTTGCACAAGCAACGGTCTCTATAAGACGAATAGGTTTCGTTATTTTCCTTTTTGGCCTGTTGGTTGCTATTGATTCAAGTTGTTGTTGAGGTTCCTGAGTTGGAATCTCCTCTACTGGCTCTCCTTCCAGAGGATAATCTTCATTTGTTTCCTCCTCTGCTTATTGTGTAGGAAAAATAAATTTTTCCTCAAACTCCACCTGCTTAGAAGCACCATCATCTTGTTTAGTATCTATATTTGTTACCTTATTTACAATAGCAGATTCATCGAAGGTAACATCCCTGCTGAATATTACTTTCTTTGTCATAGGACACCATAAGCGATATCCTTTGACTCGAGAAGTAATCCCCATAAAAATAGCCTTCTTTGCCCTTGGATCCAATTTTGACTCTATCACATGATAATATGCAGTTGAGCCAAACACATGCAAAGAGTCATAATCTATAACAGGCTTTCCATACTATTTTTCAAATGGCGTCTTGCCATCAATAGCAGCAGATTGTAGACGATTAATGAGGTGGCATGCATATGTTATTGCCTCAGCCCAAAATTATTTGCCCAAGCCAGCATTGGACAACATACACCGTACCTTCTCCAGCAAGGTCCGGTTCATACGTTCTGCCACTCTATTCTGTTGTGGTGTATGTCTGACAGTGAAGTGTCAGACGATGCCATCGTTTTCAGAAACCTTATTGAAATGATCATTTTTTTATTCACCTCCATTGTCTGTGCGAATACACTTGATCCTCCTGCTCGTTTGATTCTCCAGTATCGTCTTCCATTTGAGAAAAATTCCCAACACTTCATCTTTGCTCTTCATTGTATACACTCATACTCTTCGGGAAAAATCATCAACAAAGGTTACAAAATAGTGTTTCCCACCCAATGAAGGTGTTTTGGAAGGACCCCAAACATGAGAGTGTACATAATCCAAAATGCCTTTAGTATTGTGGATTGCTGTACCAAATTTAACCCTTGTCTGTTTTCCTTTGACACAATGCTCGCAAAACTCCAAATTGCAAGCCTTTACCCCTTTAAACAATCCTTGATCTGATAGATTTTTCAAGGATTTTCCTCCAGCATGTCCCAAGTGCATGTGCCACAGCCTGGTTGCTTCTGCCTCTTTGTTGTCACTGGACGTCACTGTCGCTGCCCCAATTACTGTACTACTGAGATAACGGTACATGTTATTGTTCTTCCAATTGGCCTTCATTACCACTAATGCACCGGAGCATACTCTCATCACTCCATTTTCTAGAAAAATTTTGAACCCTTTTGATTCCAGGGCTCCCACAGAGATGGGATTTTTCTTCAAACCCGGTACATATCGAACATCTGTTAATATTCCGATCATTCCATCATGGTTCCTTAATCGTATTGAACCAATTCCATATGAGGTAAGAGGGTTGTTATCCGCTGTTTGGACGACTCCATATTCTCCTTCTTGAAAATCCACAAACCAATCCATGTTGGGACACATATGATAGCTACAAGCCGAATCCATCAACCATATGTCTGATGACATTGAAGGCTCCGTTGTAACTAATGAGAAATCCGAATCATCACAATCAACTACATTTGAATCCATAATGGCCTTTCCATTGTTATGTTTGGCCTTATTATTCAACTTCGGACAGTCTTTCTTCCAGTGCCCCTTTTCTCGACAAAAGGCACATTCATCTTTGTTGGGTTTAGATCTTGACTTAGATCTTCCTTTCCTTGTCCTCGTTTGATTTTGAGGACGACCCCTCACGAACAGTGCTTCTCCTTCTCCGCCCTTCTGTTTTTCTCGCTTTCTTTGTTCATAGCTGTACAAAGCCGAACAAACTTCTCTGAGAGAAACTTCATCATTTCCATGGAGTAGAGTAGTTTTAAGGTGCTCGTACTCGTCAGGAAGTGACGCCAACAACATCAAGGCCAAGTCACCATCATCATAAGTTGTATCAATATTTTGCAAATCCGTGACCAACTTATTGAAACTGGTGATATGTTCATTCATCGTGGTACCAGGAACATAAGTGAAGTGAAACGGTCTCTTCTTCATGTACAATTTATTTTGACTGTTTTTCTTCAAAAATTTATCCTCCAGTGCTTTCCATAATTTACTTATAGAAGTTTCCTTTGTGTATGGATATTTCTGCTCTCTAGCAATGTAGGATCGAATGGTACCGCAAGCAACACGGTTGGTAATTCTCCAATCTTCTTCTCCAATAGCATCTGGTCTCTTTTCTTCAATGGCTAGATCTAGCCCTTGTTGAAAAATGACATCTAGAACCTCGCCTTGCCACATCCCAAAATGTCCGGACCCATCAAAATTTTCTACCACAAATTTCGCATTTGACACAATTCTTGTCATAAGCGAAGATGCCAATGATGACGTATTGCTGACACTTGATGTATATTCTTCTTATTTATTGTCTCCCATCTTTGACATAAATATTTTTTAGTAACTGACGACACAAATCAAGATTATTTCCTTTCTGATATGGAAGATCAGACTAAGCTGCAACCACAGAGCATACTGAGACAGAACCTTGACTCAGTTACCAAGATAAATCTTTTCTGATATGGAAGATCAGACTACGCTGCAACCACAGAGCATACGAGATAATACCTTGGCTCTGATACCAATTGTTGCGGAAGCCAAATGTATATAGTGTGAATGAGTCACAACTACTATACGAAAAATTATGGCAACCACCAAATAATAAATAAGATAATAAAGCAATAATAAAAGGAACACCAGTTTTACGAGGTTCGGCTAATTTTGCCTACTCCTCGTACACAACCAATATTTTATTTCACTCCAAATACAAGTGAAATAATACTAAAGAGAGAAGATACAAATGCCTTAAGAAGATAAGACGGCAAATGAGAGGTGTGTTTAAATCCTAAACATTAGGCCTCCTTTTATAGGGAAAATTCCCATCCAATTTTGCTAACCCACCGATATGGTATGCTGAAATATTTGACATTTCAACAGCTACTACCCAAATAAAAGAAAGATACTAATTAATTGGTTTTCTTAATCACCAAATCCCATTCCTTTTGCGCTTCATCAAGTATTTAACAAACTATAATTATTACTTAAGTAAAAAAAATTATGGAAAAAGGATTTACTATGGAATCACATTTAGATGTGAATTTTTGCAAGTTTATTATATGATTTGGTATAGCTATGCTATTTTAAAATTTATTCCGAGCATCATGTGCATTTTTAGTTTTGCGACATCTAGAGTTGACAAGTGCAAAGTATTTAATCTTACGCACAATTAGGTATAAGATAACTTAACTTAATTTATTATTTCATACTTAATAAACACATCATTTTCCCACAGAAATTACTCACGGAAAAATTTTCAGTGGCAATTCCCACCGAAATACGGTGGCCGAGCATATTAGTGAGAAAATTTTGGCGCAAAAATACAAGGCAACTTAGTTCCCTCTAAATTCTTAAGAAAAGTCATTAAAAAGTAATTATATAAAATTGAAAAAAACTTCCCACCGAGGATACAACACTAAAGTGTGTTGTTGCTTTCTTGTTTACTTTTCAACTAGCTTCACACTTATAATATATTTATTATTGTTAACTTTATGCTTAAGTTAGTAGAGCACCTGAATTTGACATGACTATATTGGTAATTCTATTTAACTAAATATTAGTTTCCTGTATATTTAATAACCAAATTTTATTAAATATTCGACGAAAATCAAAAGTATTTGCTTTTGACGCCTTATGGAATCACTAAAGATTAATTATATTTAAGGGCGTATTTTGAATTTACACCAAAATGTAAGGATCATTTTTGTCATTTTCTCTCACATTTTAGGTGGATTTTAACAAAAAAATGATCAAAGTTATTTTGGTGAAAAAATGGAGTAAAGTAAAATGAGTACTTGTACATATATAAAAAAAAACTAGTGACTTTAGATTGATGAGCATAAACTTAAACGACTACCCATAAAATTTACACAGTCAACAAGTGAAGGACCGATTCTTTTGAACAATGCTAAGGCGAATTTATTCGTTTGGCTTAATCAGCAAATGACAAAAAATGAAAAAAAGACACAAAAAGGTAAAGAAATTAAAGTGGTCCAAAGTAGAATGGTGGTTGGTTATGCCCTTCTATTCAGGGGCGGCTTTAGGGTGCGGGAGGGGTTCATCCGAACTCCTTTCGTTGAAAAATTACACTTATATATATGAGGTAAAATTTGGATTTTACCTCTATATATTAAGTTTGAACTTCATTATTATAAACCAAAAGTGTAATTTTGTGGTCAAGGAGGTTCAAAACTTTCATAGTGTCATATGTTCAATTCTCACTACCTAAAAAAGATTTTATCGAACCCCCTTCGTGTAGAATCTACGTTCGCCACTGCTTCTGTAGTTCACGTATAAAAACACAGGGCAAAATCGTAGATACATATTCGAGGAGATCATTAGCTAATGCTTGTCGAAGACAAACAAAGAGTACAAGAAAGTATCTGACCACGTTAAGTTACTTCAAGTAAATGGCAAAAGTATATATTCCTTGCATGCATTTCTTGACCTGTCAAAGCTGATAAACTTCACCTGTGTGCACGACTCATACTGCCTTATATATCAAACAGTGAGTTAGAAATAGCGGTTATTACTCGATTGGTTATTTAACTATCCAAAATTATTTATTAAAATTATTTTTTTCATTTATAACAGTAAAATTACTTAACTATGCTTATAGCATTAGAGGGTTACTCAAGTAGATGTCTCAAATTTTTAATTGTCAAATAACTATTTTATCCTCTAAATTATCAAGTTTTGAAACTTTTTTTACTTTTAATATTATATTTATTTCTCTTTAAATTATATTATGGACTTACCTACAGAATAAATAAATTTTATTTATAAATTAAAAAATAGAAATAATATTTTGGGCATATATAATGTTGGAATAATAAAATATTGAGTATAGTAAAAAAAAAAAAATTAAAACAATTTGTCCATAATAATGATTTAATGTTAAGAATAAAAACTCAAAAGTTTATTTACACAACCGAGAATGAAAGAAATCAAAAGTTTAAATTTATAGAACTAATTTTTTACTTTTTATTTCTAAATAATATGTATTTTTTCTATAGAGGTAGGTCCATAATATTGATTAAAAATAGGAAAAAATTAAAATAAAAATAAAGAGGAAGATAAAAGTTGATAAATTAAGGGGTAAAATAAGTATTTGATATTCAAAAGTTTGAGAAATCTGGTTGAGTGGGCTTGTGAGTGATATATGCATAATTGAGTGATTTTTCTGTCAATAAAAAAAGAAATGTGACTTTACTAGATAATTTCGGATAGTTAAATGATCATTTAAGTAATAGACTCGTTCGAAATGTATCTAGAGTGGAGAAAAAAATAAGAAGATTAATGTGGTATATGTTGCTAGAAAATAAAGGAGAACACCTTAATACTTCAGGGCCCAAAGATAGATATAAGAGTTCAAGTTTTATGCACAGATAATGTAGAAAAATATTAATATAAATAAATTACTTATAAGGCAATTAGTCGTAATTTGTATCATGACTAGTATAGCAAAAAATAATAGTTAGCTTTCTATAACATGATCTATAATAATTGTGTAAATTCTTTTTACACTACCTTTGTATATTATTACTTAAAAAGAATTATTGCAGCAAACCACATGTATAACAAACGAAACGCAAACATACTAGGTTATATATAATATATGTATGAATATCCTTTATATTTTTGAGATAGCGTCACCTGAATAATCATATGGCAAATAAAGTAAGAGGTGCAGACAATCACTTCTTAGAATCTAATTCATGTGAATAATCATTTAGTTTACAAATAAAAACAAGTTATTTACCATATGTTTGTACCATACATGTACTATAAATTACCTATTACACGTTTTAAAATAACAAGGTAGTGTAAAAAATCTTTATATTATCAGTGTTTTATGGGTTATTACAATGTAACTCTTACATGCATACAGCCGAGGAAAAATTGTTTTATTACTTTATTAATAATTAAAAAGGTGCAGATATTGGAACTAATTAAATTATGGCAAATTATCATTACTAACATATGCAAATAAATTTAAAACTGTTGTAGTTTCAGTTTGTTCATATTTACTCTTTTTTCCATAATAAGTTGTTGGTGCTCTAATTAGTAATTAATGCACATTGTTTTAAAAGATTATAACTTATATGCTTTCAAAGTGTAAACATCTTTAATTAATATATTTTCACTTATAGGTAACAAACCTTATTTTTATGTTTATTAATCTCATTTTTTATGAACATAAATATTTTTTAGATGATATGATAGCATAATTTTTTTTACATGGTCAAATGCGTGTGATTTGCAGGTACTAGAGGCGGCGGACGAGGCGAGCTTTTGGCATTTGGAAGCGAGGAGCAAAGCTACATCGGCCAAAACGAGTAGGTTTGGCGGCAGTTGACCCGGGCACATCAAAGCTTACTTTCAGGTTTTTCCACCGGGAGTTGGTACCTCCCGATCTCTTGTTTATTCTGAACGTCCTTTTACGTATTTTAACTAGCATCTTGTGTGTGGTTTACTCTATCGTTATCTAGCAAGCATCCTTTTGCGTAATTCTATTAAAGTTCGTCTTTTTTACCGTAGTCTGTTGGAGGGATAGTGGCCGCGGCGGGGGATGGTACTGTAAGGTCATGTCCTCGGGGGGTGGGGGAGGAGGTGAGCAGGGGGGCATGGAGTGGTCCTGTGGGTAGGGCGGGAGGTTTGGGTGGGGAGAGGTTAAAGGACGCTCGGAGATTGAGGATCGGGTCGTGGAACGTAGGCACACTAACGGGTAAGTCCATTGAGTTGGCAAAGATTCTCCAGGAAGAGGAGGGTCAACATAGCATGTGTGCAGGAAACTAGGTGGAAAGGGACGAAGGCGAGGGATGCAGATGAGTTTAAGTTGTGGTACTCTGGGGTTGAGAAGGGTAAGAATGGAGTAGGTATCTTGGTAGATAGGAATCTTAGGGAGTCCGTGGTTGAGGTTAGGCGAGTGGATGATAGGTTAATGTCTATTAAACTGGTTATTGGCGGTACTGTTTTCAATGTCATTAGCGCTTACGCGCCGCATGCAGGCCTAGCTGAGGAGGTTAAAAGGCGTTTTTGGGAGGGCTTGGATGAGTTGGTGAGTAGTATTCCCCAATCTGAGAAGTTAGTTATTGGAGGGGACTTTAATGGTCATATTGGAGCGGAGGCTGGTGGTTACGGTGAGGTGCATGGCGGCTTTGGCTTTGGGGTTAGGAACGGAGGGGCACTTCGCTGCTTGATTTCGCTAGGGCTTCGGAGCTTTTGATCGCGAACTCGTCATTTCAGAAGAGGGAGGAGCATTTGGTTACTTTCAAAAGTTCCACGGCGAGGACTCGGATTGATTACCTCCTCCTCAGAAGGAGCGATAGAGGGTTGTGCAAGGATTGCAAGGTTATTCCGGGAGAGTCCCTTTCAACTCTTCATAGACTCCTAGTGATGGATGTAGGTCTCTGGGTGAAGAAGAAGAGGAGGGGTTCTCGGGGCCGACCGCG
Organism: Nicotiana noctiflora; assembly: GCA_032618575.1. NCBI lineage: Eukaryota > Viridiplantae > Streptophyta > Magnoliopsida > Solanales > Solanaceae > Nicotiana > Nicotiana noctiflora. The sequence goes on along the minus strand of JASVEL010004989.1, from coordinate 51,255 downwards.
GATTAGATGGGGAACTTTGACTAAGGAGAAAGCCCAGGGAGCTGGAGAGGAAGCTAGTTGATGGGGGAGCTTGGAGTAGCTCTGGGGAAGCGGACGCAATGTGGTCAGTGACGGCGAACTTGGTTAGGGAGGCTGCGCGAGATGTGCTTGGGGTAGCCAAGGGCTATTCAGGCAGGCACCAAGGTGACTGGTGGTGGAATGAGGTAGTCCAAGGAAAAGTGGAGGCGAAGAAGGCGGCGTTTGCTAAGTTGTCAGGGAGCTCAAGCGAAGAAGAAAGGAGAGCGAACAAGGAGAACTACAAGGTGGCGAGGAAGGAAGCGAAACTGGCGGTCACGGAAGCTAAAAATGCAGCGTTTGGGCGCATGTACGAGGAATTGGGGGAGAAAGGCGGGGACAGAAAGTTATTCCGGTTGGCTAAGGTGAGGGAGAGGAAGGCGCGGGATCTAGACCAAGTTAGGTGCATCAAGGACGAGGATGGTAGGGTTCTGACGGGGGAGTCGCAAGTCAAGCGGAGATGGCAGGAATACTTTCGAGACCTGCTTAACGAAGAGGGGGATCGAGTCTTAGAGCTAGGGGAGCTGGGGCATTCAGAGTGTCCTAGAGACATCGGGCACTGCAGGCACATTAAGGAGGAGGAGGTCTTGAGGGCGTTGCGTAGGATGAGTAGGGGTCGAGCGACTGGGCCAGACGAAATTCCGGTGGAGTTTTGGAAATGCATGGGTAGGTCGGGAGTAAAGTGGTTGTCCAGGTTGTTCAACGTGATCTTTAGGACCAAGAGGATGCCGGAGAAGTGGATATGGAGTACAGTGGTTCCCTTGTACAAAAACAAAGGGGATATCCAGTGTTGCAACAACTATAGGGGTATCAAATTAATAAGTCACACCATGAAGGTCTGGGAGAGGGTGATCGAGGCGAGGGTGAGGGAGATGTCATCTATATCCGTGAACCAGTTTGGTTTCATGCCGGGTCGCTCTACTACAGAAGCTATCCACCTTGTGAGGAGGGTGGTGGAACTGTTCAGGGATAAGAGGAAGGACCTGCATATGGTGTTTATCGACTTGGAGAAGGCGTACGATAAGGTCCCTAGAGAGGTTCTGTGGAGATTCTTGGAGGCGAAGAGCGTGCCAGAAGCCTACATCAGAGTGATCAAAGACATGTATGATGGAGCCAAGACTAGGGTTAGGACGGTGGGTGCGACTCGGACCATTTTCCGGTGGTTATGGGGCTACATCAAGGATATGCGCTAAGCCCTCTCTCATTTGCCTTGGTAATGGATGCTCTAACTCGCCATATTCAAGGGGATGTGCCATGGTGTATGCTCTTTGCTGACGACATAGTCTTGATAGACGAGATGAGGGCCGGTGTTAATGCGAGGTTGGAGGTCTGGAGACAGACCCTCGAGTCTAAGGGTTTTAAACTAAGCAGGTCTAAGACAGAATATCTAGAGTGCAAGTTTAGCGCCGAGTCGAGCGAAGTAGGCTGGGACGTGAAGCTGGGATCTCAGGTCATAGCCAAGAGGGACAGTTTCAGATATCTTGGATCAGTGATTCAAGGGGACGGAGAGATTGACGCGGATGTCACTAACCGTATAGGAGCGGGGTGGTTGAAGTGGAGGCTCGCATCAGGAGTCTTGTGTGACAAGAAAGTTCCACAGAAACTCAAGGGGAAGTTTTATAGAGCGGTGGTTAGACCTGCCATGTTGTATGGGGTGGAGTGTTGGCCCGTGAAGAACTCTCATGTCCAGAGAATGAGAGTTGCGGAGATGAGGATGCTCAGGTGGATGTGCGGGCTCACCGGATTAGATAAGATTAAGAATGAAGTTATTCGGGAGAAGGTGGGGGTGGCCCCAGTGGATGAGAAGATGCGAGAAGCGAGACTCAGGTGGTTTGGGCATGTGCGGAGGAGAAGCCCTGATGCACCGGTGAGGAGTTGTGAGCGACTGGCGGTGGTTGGCGCGAGTCGAGGCAGAGGGAGGCCTAAGAGGTATTGGGGTGAGGTGATTAGGCAGGATATGGCTAGAATGGGGATTTCCGAGGACATGACCCTTGATAGGAAAGTTTGGAGGTCTAGTATTAGGGTTGTAGGGTAGGGCCTTCTAGAATTCGTAGTTCTTCTGTTAGGGGCTGAGTGGGGTTTGGTAGCGATCTCTATAGTTAATTAATGTATTGTATCGTGCCTCTTATGGTAGTAACCGATTGGTATTATTGCATGTCATTCTACTTTTGGTTTTATGTTTAGATAATTATTTATTTGATTTATCCCGGATTTACTAACATTGTTTTGTTTTGTTTTGTTTGTTGATTTTCTCTCTCTTTTTTCTGAGCCGAGGGTCGGCCGGAAACAGCCTCTCTACCCTTTCGGGTAGGGGTAAGGCCTGTGTACGTATTACCCTCCCCAGACCCCACTTTGTGGGAACATACTGGGTAGTTGTTGTTGTTGTTGTTGTGGTCAAATGCGTAAGAGTTAAGCTCCATATATTTGTTTGTCCTAATTTACATGACACAATTCCAATTACGAGAATCAAACATATTAGTTTTGATAGTGAATTTAAACTTATGTAGAGGGTACTATAAGCTACAAGACGTTAAATAAAATAAAAATTAAGATCAAAGAAAACTTATTTGACTTCTATGACACATAAATTGAGATAGAAGAAGCACTTCCTTGGCTGCTGTAGCCCTGTAAAAATGGATTTATTTAACTGAACTCATAATTTTTTATATAGCTAATACAATTAAGTTCACTAAAATTGTAATAAAATATGGATATGAAACCAAAACTTTAAAGATATAATAAATTCAGTATTAATAACCTTAAAATTAAAGTTGAATCCATATAATTTAAATTTTGGATTCGCCTCTGTAGACAAATCAACAACAACAACAACAGCAACAACACCTACCCAATATAGTCCCACAGGATGGGGCCTGGGGAGTGTAATATGTACGCAGGTCTTACCCCTACCGATAGGGCAGAGAAACTATTTCCAATCGACCCCTCGATGAAAGATCGAGAAAAGGAAAAAAAAACAAAAACAAAAACAAAACAAAAAGAAAAAACATTAGTGATTCCAGAATAAATTAACCACAAAAACGGACATATAAAAGGGCAAAGTAAACAAAGCAACAACATGAACAAAAAGCATTAGTAATTCTAGGAGTAGTCACATAGATATTAACCTATCGAACCCCGACCCATCACTAACACCAATTATTCGTCACGCGATTGCTTGCTTGTGGTACTAACATATCTTCCTACTTTGCTACTACCGTGACACACCATATATATATATATATATATATATAAAGGACATCCATCCTTAGACTTCTATTAACCACACACATCCCAACCAAGGATTTTATTCACCTCTATTCTATACACTAAAACTTCAGTACTCCCTTCCACTGATTACTACCTTTGCCTTTTGTCGTAATTGCTGTCAGAAACCAAAACTCATTATGAATCCTACAACTAGTACTAGTATTCTTTTCTTCATTTTTTTCCATCTCTTTCTGCTACTATCATGTCACCGGCCGAACTTCGCTTCCGCCGCCGGTGGCAAATGGAATTTACTAATGTCAAACATCGGCATTTCAGCCATGCACATGCAACTCCTTAACAATGACAAAGTCGTCATTTTCGACCGTACTGATTTTGGTCGCTCCAACATTTCATTGCCCGATGGAAAATGTCGCAATGACCCAAATGACACCACCTTACAAATTGACTGCACTGCTCATTCTGTTGAGTACAACATTGTCACTAACTCTATTCGTCCGCTTATGGTCCAAACTGATGTTTGGTGTTCCTCTGGTGCTGTATTTCCTGACGGCTCTTTAGTCCAAACAGGTGGATTCCATGATGGTGAGAAAGTTGTACGAGTTTTCAAACCTTGTAATGGTAATAATACTTGTGACTGGCAAGAAATTCAAGGTGGTTTGGCTCAAAGAAGATGGTATGCTACAAATCATATATTACCAGATGGTAAACAAATTGTCATTGGTGGTCGTCGTGCTTTTAATTATGAGTTTTATCCTAAGCCTGCTTCAGCTTATAAAGCATACAGTTTGCCATTTCTTGTGCAGACAAATGATCCTAAAATTGAGAATAATTTATATCCTTTTGTTTTTCTAAATGTGGATGGAAATTTGTTCATTTTTGCCAATAACAGAGCTATCTTGTTTGATTATACTAAGAACGTGGTAGTGAAAAATTACCCTCAAATACCAGGTGGCGACCCGAGAAGTTATCCTAGTACTGGTTCTGCTGTTCTTCTTCCATTGAAGAATTTACAAACACAACAAATTCAAGCTGAGGTTTTGGTATGTGGTGGAGCACCAAAAGGTTCATATATCAGTGCTCAAAATGGTAAATTTCTTGCTGCTTTGAATACATGCGGGCGGATCAGAATAACCGACCCGAATCCACAATGGACTATGGAGAACATGCCACTGGCTAGGACAATGGGTGACATGCTGATTTTACCAAATGGAAATGTGTTGATCATTAATGGAGCAGCCACGGGCACGGCTGGATGGGAACTGGGTCGGGACCCGGTTTTGAAACCCGTGATTTACCGACCCGACAACCCTTTTGGTTCTCGATTTGAGATCCAGAACCCGAGTACCATACCAAGAATGTACCATTCAACAGCTACTTTACTTCGAGATGGTCGGGTTCTTGTTGCTGGTAGTAATCCACATATATATTACAATTTCACTGGAGTTCTTTTTCCAACAGAATTAAGCTTGGAGGCATTTTCACCATCCTATTTGAATCCAGAATCTGACTATTTACGGCCTCAAATCATTTCACCCGCTTCACAATGTACAACCGGGTATGGGCAACGGGTGCCGGTTCGGTTTAAGATTTCCGGGCGGGTAAACAGAAATTTGGTCACGGTAACGATGGTTGCACCAGGATTTAACACACACTCATTTACTATGAACCAAAGATTACTTGTACTAGCAAGTGAAAATGTGAAACTAGTGGGAGAAAAAGCCTACCAAATAAATGTGGTGACTCCAAATTCGGCAACATTAGCCCCACCCGGATATTATCTACTCTTTGTGGTTCATCAAGATATACCAAGTGAAGGAATTTGGGTCAAAATCCAATGAACATACCAAATTCTTTATTTTCCATGATTTTTTTAATTTTTTATTTGGTTTTTTCTTCCTTCCCACACATATATATACACGCATATAGAAAAAGTTGTTTAAAACATCTTTATGGGTTATCATTTTTATAATAATGTTAAGTATAGACCATTCTCTACTCTTTTTTTGGGATAAGCTTTTGTAAGAATTGATGGATCTTGATTTTTTCGATTTAATGAAATTGTTCCTTTACTATAGTAAAATACTTCTTGAATTTATTGAGTATTTTGATAACTATGCGGTGGAATGGCATTTAACACAGAGGTGGGTCGGACCAAACTATACATGCTTCTTCCAATATTTCAATTGCTTGTCCCATAAAAATATGGAATTAATGTTCACTGCAATAAATCGAATGAACTAAATAACTAGACCTATTCTTTGTACTTTGAGCTTTATCTAAGATCTAATTAACTAAAGTTTGAATATCTATACATAGATCTGGTCAAATTTTTTTTTTCTCATCTTAGTATTAAGAACTGAAATTCTGAAAAGATAGATAAATTATGTGTTTATTCACCTGAAAACTAATTACTCTACTAATCCACAACACCAAATTTGATAAAAGAAAAAAGTACAAACTTCAATCAGAGAGAAAGAGACAGATGGATAGAAGGAACTTAATGTGCATGTTCTAATGCATAAAAATAAGAACTAGATTCTGGAGCCAATGGTTAAATTTCTATATAACCACATTTTGTAGCCAATTATTCGACAAAACCGGCAGATAAACTGTCAACATCTTTGCTATTTTACTTCTATTTGTTTTGGGCGTTTTTGTATAAATGGTCCAGTGGTCAATAAATTCTCCTTTTTGGTATGAAGGAATATATTTTCCATGGAAATTATTTTTTTTTTAAATATTTTTCTGGAAAATGAGTGATTTTATATTTATTTTTTATTGTTTAGTAGTGAGTGAAAATAAATCTGAGGAATATTTTCTAGAGTTTGTTTAGAGAATAGAGAATAATTTTTTATGCTACTTTCCTTTCCCTTCCCTCCCCCCCCCCCCCCCCCCCCCCAAACCCCAAATATCCAATGTTTTGAGTACTCTATTTTCTTCATGATTTTAATAATTTTTTTTAAAAATATCACACAAACCCAAAGGGACTATATATGTGTTACTTTACTTTTTCACACAAAAATAACGTTGAAATTTGTGTTACATAATTAAAAAGAAAAAACTCTTTCTACAACGTGAAAAAGTAAAATATTTTTTCTACAAAAGAAAATACTCACTTTGTTGAATGAAAAAAAAATATTTTTTACATCATGAAAAGAAAATAATTTTGTTAAAATGAAAAAAAATACTTTTTATTACATCATTTTATTGAAATGAAACAAAATAATTTGCTATATCATGAAAAGAAATTACTAATTTTGTGATAATGAAAGAAAGTACTTTTTCTAAATGATGAAAAGAAAGTTCTTTTTTGTTGAAATAAAAGAAAACACTTTTACTGCATCATGAAAAGAAAGTATTTTATTTTTATTGAAATGAATGAAAATACTTTTTTTACGTTATAAAAAAATAAAACTAAATTAATTAAAAAGAAAGTACTCTATCTACAATCAGAGGCGGATCCAGGATTTAGTGGTTACGGGTGCCGACCTAATCGATTTGATCAACTCAAGCATCGGTTCGGGTTATTCATCATTTTTATTTATATAGACAAATAGATCAAACGAAAGAAAATATAATAACTATAACTAATTGACGCAAATCATAAAACTTCCAATAATATTTTTAGTATCATACACAATATATTTATAATTGTCCTCTACGAGCTTTCATATTTTGAAAACGATCAATAATGACATCATTACTTACACTTGTAAATACATCACGCTCTATGTAACAAACTAAACAATCATTTAAATATTGATCACCTATGCTGTTCCGCTCTTCATTCTTTATCAGCTTCATGGATGAGAATGCTCTCTCCACAGTAGCGGTAGCAACAGGTAAAATCAGAGTTAACTTCACAAGTAGATAAACATACGAATAAGTCTCCACAAGATTTGTCTCAACCAATGTTTTTGCCAAATCACTAATTCCTTGCAAGTTGGAGAACTTGGGATTGCCAACTCGCATATGAATTATGAAAGTATCTAGTTGATAACTCAAGTCTCGAATTTGTACTTCATCAAACTCATTTGGGTAACACTTTGCTAAAGCCAATATTCTACCTTTATCAAAATTAGCAAAAGAATTTACTGAATTCAAGCTAGCCATCCCAAGAAGCAATTCGCTACTCATTACACCAAAACGGTCATTAAGCTCTTGAAGTTGCACATCAATTAAAGCATAAAAGATATCAACACGCAAGTGGTGTGAATAACAAATACCAGAAGACTTGCGCTTAGACTTTCCAGGAAAATAGGATTCATCCATCTTGGGAATTATAATATCATGCATATGACAAAATGAGGAAACGTCATCTAGCAAAGATTCCCATCCAGTTTTCCTCATATCTTGCAATCTTTTCTTTGTAATGTTAAGAAACTCCACGACATTAACAATATCTTGATCTCTCTTTTGTAGGATCTTGTTCAACTCATTTGACATTGCCAAAATTTTCAACATTAAGTGAAGCATAAAAATAAATTTGAATGTTATTATCTCACTCAAAAGATATTTTGCTTGATTTCTCTCATTTGAGGTAGAACCTTCATGTTCAACCACTTCAAGCACACGAATAATAGATGAGAAAATAACAATAAAATTATCTAATGTTTTGAAATGTGATCCCCAACGAGTATCACCTGGTCTTTGAAGCCCACGTTCTTGATTTAGTCCTCACCCGGTATGAATTTCACCGGATTCAAGTAATTGCTCCAGTTTTTCAGCTTGAAGATGACGAAGCAAATCTCTGCGCTTAAAAGATACTCCAATGACATTCAACACATTATTAACATGACAAAAGAAGTCTTCGACATCCAAATGCTTTTTAGACATAGCTACAAGTGTTAATTGCAATTGATGAGCAAAGTAATGAATGTAATATGCCGATGAGCAGTCTTTCATAATCAAAGTCTTAAGACCACCTATCTCTCCCCTCATGTTACTAGCTCCATCATAACCTTGTCCACGTATTTGGGATGGACTTAATGAGTGGTCTGAATTGATTGATGATGATTTGATAAATCTAGCATCTTCTTGAAACATTTATCATGGACACTATTAACATCACCAACATGTAAATGCAATCTTTCAAGACCCTTATTCCAAGCCCTAAAACCATTTTTCGTATAAAATTCACCCGCACTTCCATGAATAAATTCATTTTTGAACAAATAACAACATAAGCAAAATGCCGCATCTTTCTTCACACTATACTCCAACCATTTAGAAAATTGACCATTGAACCAACTTGGAACAAATTGACGCATTCTTCCTCCTATTAGAGTTTTGGGAAAGTGATGCTTGGAAGGTTGACAAGGACCTTCTTGAATGTAATGTTTCCTTACTTCATCTCGTATTCTAGGGTTATAGTCAAAAATAGGTATTCTTTCTCCTGGATCGCCTTTAAGTGACCCCAAATCGAGTTCATTTATAAGATAGGAAAGATTGCCATTCGCTTGGATCAAGGATTGACAACTAGGACTTGGTTGAGAATGGTCCAACCTCGTGACGAATTTATCCATCTCAATTCGGTTCCTATAAAATAGAAGTTCATTCCAGTGAGAAATATAGACCAATTTTTATTAGGTCATACCATCAATAAGTTTAGTTATTTTAAATAACTCAACCATCCCTAATATCTTTGTCATCGTTAAAATAGAGTTAATTTTGAATTTTCCTTGATTAAAATTATTTGGGATGTTCTTTCCACGATACTAAATTCTACAGTGAAACCATGTAAGAGGCATTTGATTTTCAAACACACCCAAAGAAATACATAACAAAAAAATCAAAATAGTGACAATAAAGTTTCGCAAGAACACTGAAATTCAACTAAATACAAAATAAAAACTGAGCAAGAACATATATTTGATGGGGAAACAATAATCACATAGGATTAAGAAATAAATATGAGGAGGTAAGAAAACTTACAATAGTGGGTGTAGAGCAATGAAGGTGTGAAACATCTGCAGAGATAAAGCAGTGGCGTGAATGAAGCGAGAAGAAAACTGAAGAAGCAATAGCGTCCTGGACTCTGGCGTGAAGGAGCAGTGGCAGTGAAGTAAGAAGAGGAGAAGAGGAAAAGAGGAAAATGGCGTTAGGAGTAGCAGTGAAGTAAGAAGAGGAAAGTGGGTTAGGTTAGGAATTGGGGCTTCAAAGTCAAATATTAATATAAAATGTAGAAAAGTGTGCTGTGTAGTGTATTTAATCTCTTTAAATTGCAACTAAATGTAAGCCAAAAATTTATTTGCTCCCACCCGGTATCGAACTCTCGGCCTGTTGAATGAAAATGCAGGGTTTTGCCGCTGACACCTTTGCAACTTTTGTTCTATGGGGTGGCACTTTAAATATATATCCTATTTATTAGACATATATACATATATATATAAAATTTTTGCCGAAGCTTGCGGGTGGCGTACCACCCCGAACCATGTACATAGATCCGCCCCTGTCTACAACATGAAAAAACTACTCCTAATAATATTTCTATTTAGGATCGGAGTATGGCAAGGGTAGGGGTGGGCGGGTTATGGGTAAGGTGTGCATGGGGAAGGTGGATAGACAATAGGATTGATAGAGAAAATATTATTCTCCGATTGGAGATCAAAAATTTATTTTTTAAAATATTTAAGTCAATCAAATAGAATATGGTTATGAGGGGAAAAGATATTGTTGTTTCCTAGGACAGTGTGCAGGTAATATAACTCGATAACGCGATAAACCCAATAAAGGATAAAGTAGTCCGTTATTATAATGTCGATCGTGATATAACTTCAACTACTCGATGGAGCAATATGGGATGTTTTTGAAGGCCAATATGATATGAAACCTTGTTATAGAAGTATATTATATTCTCCGTTAGTTATATGTCCTATAGCATGCCTTTAATAGGCTACTAACACAAATATTGTTTTTTCAAAACAGAGAAACTTGCCGCTTCAGTTTTCAATTAATAATATCCATTTTTTATTTATACTTAAGAGGCAAGTAAAATATCACTATTGATCCCTAGGAGGTAGGATGGATCAAATATAAGAAGTTAAACAGAAATGTTAATTTCAGAGCCTCAAGTTGCTGAATACAAGAATGGTTGTTCTGATGGTAAGCAAGCTTCACTTCCAAGTGAGAGGTTGTGAGTTTGAGTTTCCCCAAGAGCAAGGTGGGAAGTTCTTGGAGGGAAGAATGACGGGGGTCTATTTGAAAACAGTCTTCCTACCCCAGGGTAGGGGTAAGGTATGCGTACACACTACCCTCCACAGACCCCACTAAGTGAGATTATACTGGGTGGTTGTTGTTTTTGTAATCGAAAGATAGGATGAAGAAGGGAACCTTGGAGTTACGGTCAATTCGTATGGGCTATAAGTTACGGGTCCGAATCATGGAATCAGTCATTGATGCTTGCATCAAGGTAGGCTGCCTACATCACAACCCATTAGGGTCTGACCAGTGGCGGATTTACGATTTTAAAGTAATGGGTGCTTGCCGATAAAGACTTCAAAAGAAAAGGGAAAATGAGTTTACTTGTGGGTGCTCACTCAATATTTATCTAAATACTTATACAATTATCTATGTAAATTTACCAAATATGAACTAAGTTAATGGGTGTTTAAGCACCCTCGAGTACCAATCTACATCCGCCACTAGATCTGACCCTTTCGCAAATCTTACGTGAATACCGGATTGCCCCTTTTAATCGAAAGACATGATATGCGGCTGCCCTTCTAATGTCTAATAAAATGAGAGAATAAACAACTATAGTTCATTAACAACGTCGATACTGGGATTAACTCTTATACATTTGATAGTGTAAATGATTTACATTATTAAGTCAGTTAAAGGTAATTAAATGTAACTATTAACAATCAGCGTTAACATAAAATTAGGAAAATACCCATTAACAATATGTTAAATTGCAAGGTGTAAAAAATTAATTAAATCTTAGTGACTATGAGACAAGTCCTAAAATTAGTAAAGTCTCATTGAAGCGAGTCGAATAAAAGAGAGTCACGGGTTATAAAAGGCCATGAGATGAAATTTTAAAGATGGATCACGGACTTGTCTGCACGTATTTTAGTTTGGAGGTTCCTCTACTTTTATATCCAATCTCATTATGTTTCTTCACTTCTATATTCTTTTAACTAATCTTTTCTGACATTTGACTGTCATCTTCTTTTGTTAATGTGATCGACTTAATGAATCGGACTCTTATTGATTGTGTTTAAAAGATAAAATATAACAAGTGAAACACTATACTTTCAATTTATATTACTTCCTACTGTGTCGTAATTTATGTGATATTTTTCGCTTCTCAAGGTTCGTACTATGTGAATTTAAACGTATATTTTGAAATGTTTTTTTTTATTATATTGACATGAGAAGAATTGCAACTTAAAATACTTTCATATAATTTTTAAATTTTAAATTTTAATTTTAAAATATTAAAATATAATTCAATTTAACTTTAAAGTTAGTCAAATTAACTTTAGAAAAACAAAATGTCGCATATATTAGTAACATTGGGGCCATAAGCACGTTCTACGTAAGTTTTTTAATTTGGTTGAAGAATTGTCGCTATTATATAAGAATTTATTAATTTTGTATCAAAATAGCAGTTAATGTTAATCATACACACTTATATGTAACTATTATAATTATTTGATTGTGTAAATATTTTTTATAACGTCAGTACATATATATATATTCTTTAGCCGCCAGTACATATATAACTTAAACTCTTCCACTATACAGAGTCTCGTTGTTATTCTTGTTTATGACTCTTCCGTATTCCTTTCCTTTTCCTGAGAATATCATAGATGGATTGATTGGGCTTCCTTGTGGCTACATGTCTTTTTTATCTAACCAGAAACAATGGTAGCCCATATTGCTCATAGGGCCCAGAAAAATGCTCAGATCAATTGTATTTCTCTTAATTTCAATAATCTTTCACTCTACATCTTGATATTAAGATGAGGAAATGTTATAAAGCACTGTAATTTAGAGCTTAATTATAGTAATATAGTTTGCCTAATTAATATTTATAGCTTTTGTTCAATTATTACCATCTCGTATTACTTGTATTCAGACGCGCAACGAATACAACATGTTCAATTGTATTCATTCGTGCAACGAATATAACTTGTATTAGTTGTATTTGTTAGCCAATGAATACAACCAATGAAAAATACATGGGTGTATAATGTATATAAAGGATACAACATGTATCGATTGTATTCTCTCATACAACTATCACGACCCTAAAACCAACCCGGTCATGATGACGCCTATCATAGAATAAGACCATCCGACACATTCCAAAATAATTTAACATTTCATTAAAATTTAAATAACAACCTTTTTCATACTAAAATTTCCATAAAAAAGGATAAATTCAAAACCAAAATGCGAAAATAAAAGTCCGACCTTGGGTGTCACTAAGTCATGAGAAAATACTACAATTATGTCGAAATATAACAAGACTAAAATATTCTGGAATCAACTACTAATGACTATAGGGGATAGGAGGGAGAAGAGCAAGGCTGCGATCGCCATGCAGCTACCTTGCCAACTCCTAGTATCCACGACGGATGAGAATCAACGCTCGCTAGCACGTCCAGCAACCCCTGGATCTGCACACAAGTGCAGGGAGTAATGTGAGTTTCGCCAACCCAGTAAGTAATAAAGGTAAATAAAGACTAAGCAGTAGGAAACACATAATATCCACATCATGAAAACTCAGTAAGTAATAACTGTTGACATCCAATTTTGACCCTCCTTTCTTCCAAATTATTTACTTGGGCTTCTAATATCTTTAGTGATGTAAGAATGTTTAATATGATATTTTATTGCTCAAGTTGTTTTATTCAAAATTAATCAATCAATGATATTCTCTTTACAAATGTTTCTATCTTATTGAAATAATCATATTCTCATTCATAAAATATTTATATATAATTTGCATGCACATTCTATATTGATTACATACTAAAATAGATTTCACCATTGTAATTCATAATAGTTCAATTTGAGCACTATAAAATTATTTAATATAAAAATTCATTGTTAGGCATGCCAAACAATTTAATTGTCTATTTATCACTATTATTATTATTATTATTATTATTATTATTATTATTGCCTTTTACGAAAGGCAAGACCTTATTATGTATGTTTGTCCAAGAACATTATAGCTTTGTACTTATCGATTAGTATAAATATTTTTTTAATAAATTTAAATACTAGTAATAATAATTTAATTAAGTTATATTGAGTAACGTGATTACTTCCTTAATATTAATATGCTAATATTAACATAGCATTAGATTGTGTAATTGTTAAAATATTTTAGCCATAAAGAAAGTAAGGAAGAAAGAGTTCAAATTCAAATCAAAGTCTAGTTTGCTTTGTAGTCTTGCCTGATGAAAATAGCCCGTTCTTTTGTCAAAGAAGCTAACAATTTGGATCAGCCCAGTATCAAACCCAATCCACCTGAAGCCCAAACGTCCAAAAATCAATTCAGCAACCCAACTACTCTCTTTCCTCACTTGACCATAACCTAGAAAATAATTAGGTCACATTTGTTTCTTCCAAGAAGCACCATGTCACGACCCCGAATCCGGTCGTGATGGCGCCCAGCACACTGCTAGGCCAGCCCGACCAATCAACAACAATCATAGAGCTATGAGCTCGCCTTATCCCATTCAAACATAACAATTGTAAATTAACAGTAATGGATATATCAAAAACGGGGAAACCAAGTTCCAACGCATACCAACTCCCATAGACCGAAGGGTCAAGAGTCATGAGCCTCTACAGAACATAAGTGTAATACGGTTAACAACCAAAGCTCAGAGCGGAAAGAAATAACAATTCATAATCAAAGACAGTAGGAAGGGATATCGGGTCCTGCGGACGTCGGCAGCTACCTCGAAGTCTCCACAGAACGGGATAATAAAGCAGTTGCGACAGCTCAACGCCGCTCTCGAACTCGTATATCCGCACACAAAAAAAAAATGCGGGGAGTGGGGTGAGTATATTTCAACTCGGTGAGCAGCAATAATAAATAATAACTGGAAGTAAGAACTCCTGTACTGTCACTAAACAGTTCTAAGGCAAACCCCCACAGGTAAGTCATCACTACAATGAGTTCTCTGATCTCCAGTCCATATCCATCTCAACTGGGTCCCACACTGACCACATCCTCACTCGTACCACTACAGTGTACAACCATCTCAATATATAGAGACATATACATTCGTCTATAACACATAAGTATTTACGTATTTATTAGGATATTAGTAAGTATAATGCGGCGGCGTGCAGCCCGCTCCAATACATATACCGCTGCGGCGTGCAGCCCGCTCCATTACATATACGCTGCGGCGTGCAGCCCACTCCATTTAACGCCGACGACGCTCACTAGGGGTGTATACAGACTTCGAAGGGGCTATTTATGCCCAAGCGCTATGATACTGCGGCGTGTAGCCGATCCTCACATATATTACTGCGGCGTGCAGTCCGATCCAATATATATAGATACATATATAACTATACTGATGCGGCGTACAGCCCGATCCCATAATATACTCAAGCACTCACTGAGAATGTGTTCGGACTCAGATTCCGAAGGGCTCCTACAACCCAAGCGCAATAATACTGTGGCCTGTAGTCTGGTCCACATGTACATTACTTTGGCGTGCAGTCTGACTGCGGCGTGCAGTCCGATCCAAAATAGGTATCTATATACATAATACCTCATAATGGGTCCTCGACCCTATCCCAGTCAGTATGTACTTGGCCTCTGAGGCCCAATATAATATATCACAATGGGTCCTTGACCCTGTCTCAGTTAATATAGACTTGGCCTTTCAGGCCCAATATAACATCTCATAGTGGGTCTTCGACCCTATCTCATCTCAATCGGTATAAACTTGGCCTTTCAGGCCCACTCAGCTAGAACAGGGAATTCCACCCTAGATAATCTCTCTCAATGTACACATCTAGTACGGGCTCATATTATGCTATACGGCTAGAGCTATGGCTGAGTGTATATTTCCAACACGATATAAAGGTCACCTAGCTCTATAGGTTCCCTAATGCTCTACAGATCGGCACAAGGCCCCAAACATGGCTATTAGCCCAATTGTACAGTTATAACCTCATTAACAGTCGTACAACACAGTATTCTATTAGCCGGGAAGGACTAAGTCCGAACCCCCTATCACAATGTCACCACGCCCGTCGTAGAACGCGTGTCTCATCTCAATATAGCACTGTAAAGTGCTAGTACGGGGTTTCAAACCCTCAATACATTATTTACTACCACCACTCACCTCGATCCGATAGAAGCCTTAATCCGCCTTGCGCTCGCCTCGCAATTCAATCACCTTGAATGCCGAATCTGCTCAAAATCAATGAGAATACATCAATATAGGCTAATTAAACACAACCCATTCGAAATAACTCAATTTACATCAAAATTCCCAAAGTTACCAAAACCCGAGCCTCGGGCCCACATTCCGAAAATTTAACAAATCCACATTTCTGGAACCCTCGTCTCGCCACGAGTCCATACATATAAAATTTACCAAAATCGGACTCCATTTGCCCACTCAAATCAGTGTTTTTCTTAAATTTAGGCCTAGGGCTCAAACCCACCTTTAATCTTCCATTTACAGAAATTTAACCCATGATTTCATGTTAAAATGATGTAATTAAGCCACAAAACTTACCTCCAATGAATCCCCGATGAATTACCAGCAATTCCCGTGAGTTTCTCTCTCTAGAACTCAAAAATGGCGTTTTGGGTGTATGAACCCGCGACCCCTCTGTTCTGTGATTTAATTCACTGCCAGAACGATTTCTTCTATGCGATCGCATTCCCCTTATTGCGATCGCATAGAGCAAGTTTCTCATGCCTCCAATTTGTTCTCTGCGATCGCAGGCCTAGCCATGCGATCGCATAGCTTCGCATCAAATACCCTCCGCGATCGCAATCGAGCCCCCGCGATCGCAATGCACAATTTCCGGACACTATGCGACCGCAATGCCCTCTATGCGATCGCATAGAGTAAACTTCACGCCCCCTTCCACTCTTCTATGCGATCGCAATCATCTCTATGCGATCGCATAGAGCAATTGCTGACTGCAATTTTCTGCAGAATTTTTCCAAGTTCTAAATGCCCGGTTGATGGTCCGAATCCATCCCGAGGCCCCCGGGACCCCAACGAAAACCACCAACATACTCCAAAACATGATACGGACTTGTTCCAATCATAAAAACACCACACTAAACATCAAAATCACCAATTACACACGGATTCAAGCCTAAATTTCTTAAAACTTTCCGAATTACACATTCGATCAAAAACCCGACCAAACGACGTCCGAATGACCTGAAATTTTGCAGGCACATCCAAAATCACCTAACGAAGCTACTGCAACTGTCGGAATTCCATTCCGACCCCGGATCAAAATCTCACCTACCGTTCGGATTTCGCCAAAATTCAACCTTAGCCAATTCAAGCCTATTTCTACACCGGGCCTCCAAATTCAATTCCGATCGCTCCCCTAAGTCACAAATCACCTTCCGGAACTAACCGAATCATCCGAATCCGATTCCGAGCCCTCTAACCAAATAGTCAACTCCGGGTTGACTTTCCTTATTCAAGTTTCCTTCACAAAGGCTATATGCCTCATTTCCAATCCAAATCACTCCTAACTCACCCGATAGACTTTAACACTGATATAAAAGCATAAAACATACAATTTCAACATAACGGGGTGGTAAATTCCCGTAACGACGGGCCGGGTCGTTACATTCTCCCCAACTTAAACAAACGCTCGTCCTCGAGCGTACCAGAGTGGTACTAGAAGCAACTCAATAACTGAATGACCTTACCCGGCATATATTCGGCGATCATACGTCATCCTATCTCACATAAGTCCGAAAACACCCATATAGTCAAAATTTCACAGACCATCCGAACCATAAATCACATTGCACTTTCCGAAATCATATCCCAATTGCTAATCCCATGTCTATATTCACGATACACTAGAATCCACTGCAATAACCCACACTCACCACTCCGGGTGAGATCATATGATGTATCGAACAACCCAATCGCTCGAGACAATAGTCTCTAATCACAATAATTTCTCACGATAACCAAATACCAACTGAAAAACCCTTTTCATTAGATAGAGTTTTGTTCCAACACCTTCATATCATGCCTACGGTAACCGAACACGCGATATATCGAACCCATCTCTCGGGTCAACCATTCGTGAATCTATTTCTCTTTTAAAATTGATACCACAATAAGTTTCGGAGCCAAACCTCGATATTACCTTTCTAACGAGCTGAAATCATATATGCTCGCTCTCATTAATGACTTGAATGATCATTTCGGTTATAACACACCACATTGGTAACATGACACCTCAGCATCGGCCTAGGCCACAACGAGCACAACACAGGCTCCAATAAGAACGATCCGAACACACTCGAATCCTGACAACTGACTCGCACAAAAAGCCATAATTCAAATTCTTCCATACCATCACAACACATAACTGAGATTCTTGTCTCACATCATAGGATTAGAGTGCCTGAATCCTCCTCGAAAGGTCATAACATCACGTGGCCTTGCCACAACTCATGATTCTATCCAAACACTATTACCCGTGGAGCATCTCAAGTCGAAATGCTCAAAACGGTCAGCCACACACATATTTAGGTCTGACTCAAGCAATCAATCACATGCGGTGATACATTTAGTATATGCTATCGAATCCTGAATGGACACAACCGATGTGCTATTCCCCGAGCGATACCCAATACGGACTATTCCTCGGAAGAGAGGAAGTATTGTATACAAGGTACATATAGGAAGCTATATTTCCCACATCACACCGTTGCGGCGCGCAACCCATTCCAATAGCATACCTGTGGCGGCGTGCCACCCGATCCAGATACCATACATGTGGCGGCGTGCCACCCGATCCAGATACTATACATGTGGCGGCGTGCCACCCGATCCAGATACTATACATGTGGCGGCGTGCCACCCGATCCAGATACTATACATGTGGCGGCGTGCCACCCGATCCACGTATAAATCTAGCAAAAGGGAATGCACATCGACTCAAGTTGCTCATTGCAACAAACATGTATATATATAGCCTCGAGCTCGGTCACATGAAACTCATCCGACAAAGTTCCTCAATACCGGAACCGAATCAATGGTAGATACCTCTACACTGACATCCACCACGAAGGCCCAACTGACAATGAAATACCTACCAGCCGTCCACTGGCCCTAGGGTACATCCACCCTGCTGGAGCATGATCTGATGCGCTCTGCCATGCAGTTTGCGACATGTTTCTGACATAGTCCATATCACATTAGTCTAGACAGTCTGACTTATGACAACCAGCCTGCAATCATATATCATTATTCAAATTCGTCATATCAAGTGACGAGATAGCCACTAGGGCTTCCAATTTCCGATAACCGCTACACTGTGCCGATACACATGATATACCACCGCTGCGTAGGCGGGTTACGAGAACTTCTAGTCTCCAACACATACATAACACAGGAATCACTATGCTCGATTCCGTACTTCACCGTATGATTACATAACGCACCTCAAGCGTCCATTCATACCACGAAAGCCATTCATAAATTTTCACTATGTCATCAACGACTCAATTATTACAGTCGATCCAACGAGAAAATACCACCATACTACTACATATTATCAATTTACATTACCTTGTCCATTTGCACCATATACCCTGCCAAATTACTAGAATAGCAGTACCATTTTCTTAAATCATCAGAAAGATCAATTCTTGAATCACCTGCAGCCGTCCGCGCTGCTCAATAATTTTATTGACTTCCCATATATTATGAACCGATCTCAAAACCTTGAATATGCCATTATCAACTTTCCATAACACATCGCGTATACCATATCACACTAAGACAACATGGAAATTCATATCCCTTTCCTCCGCTCTGTAAACATCGGTGCACTCAACTCATCAAGGGCTTTCATAATCCCATATAGAGAAAACTCATTACACATTCCAAGCCTTGCCTACCAACAGGAAATACACTCATTTTTCAAACCACATTAAAACACATTATAAACTCTTTCTCCAAATTACATTGCATAAGTTAAACGCCAGGACCGAGTCCTTATACACATATTATACCCATATCGGGTTACACGACTGCCAACACTCAAAAGCTTTATTGCACAATATCTACAAGACTCATTACTTCAACCACATACCAGGAATTAGTCGTATTCTTTATCATACCGCTTCGGTTTATTAACAAGTTGTTCCATTTACCCAGTTTCCTTTCTGATTCATCTTTGATTTAATATTAGCCATTATTGTAGCACCATAACACATCAACTCATTCCACACGAGACTCGTACATAAGACCACACGGTCTAAGACATATAGGCCACTGAATACTCTCTCCATATTTCCCGGAAGGATCACATCCTACAATACTTTATTTTGAAGAACCTCTTGCGATTTGAATTCGTTATCATTACCTTCCAATACGGATTACATAGAATCCCATCATTCACATAATATAACACAAGTACCGATCTCTTCTAACGAAACCATCATCTTTAGCCATATGCACAATCTTAAGGCACCTGACTGTTACAAGCAAAATCTGAACACTGCAAAACCATTCTCGGGCATCATTCACCCTTATTCAGCTGTAATTCAACTGTCCTATTGAGTAGAACCACTCGTTTTTTTTAGAACTCTGACATCGCAGAACATGATTACTTACAGGTACAATTCGCTATCTTTCCTTTCTATACACCGAACATTCTCTACCAACAGTAGTTCAAAACATCCTAATATTTCTTCAAATCTACGAAGCACCATAAGCCTTTATCAAAATTTCCCAACATACCTAGAGACAGAGCCAACACAGCACACGACAGTGCAATCAGATAATCAATAACAACCTCCCCAACTTAGCTCGAAGTCATTCATCAAAGCACTTTCAACCACTCATATCATTATTACTCAAATGATGCTACAAAGTTCTAGTTAGATTAAACTCAGTCATTTACAAGCTTCGGCGGAGATTCGAATCATCGAAATATTAACCCTTTTGCAATTCTTGCATTCATTCACACATAACAGTTACGCCCCCTCTTTAGGTGGCAAAATCTTTTCTAAGTCCCGGATTTTCCAAAAATTTCGGCAGAGTTTCCTTTGTAAATTGGCCTATCCACCTGCCAGAGAATCACCAAACCATTCTAACAATACATCCACAACTCAACAAAACATCACAATGTATTTCAACAACATTAAATCTCAATACTATACGAATCATATTATCACCATTATACCTGAGCATGTACTGCACCTGCTCGAATCATAACATATATCAAATACCTTTCAATTACACATGAGAGTCAATCCACTTACCTCGCCTCAATTTAGCATCTCGGTACAATACCTTCCACCAGGATACACATAGCATAATCACTTTAGTCTTCCTGAGTTTGAACTCGTTCCGCTACACATAAGGCACTTTACCTTCCAATTAAGAGGCGATGAAAATATTTCTCATGCCCATAGCTAGGGCTATATATCAAATCACAATAAAGACCAATACCGATCGTATGCACTTCATAATACCGGCTCGCGAAATTAGTACCTTGGTGCTCAAGCCATAGACAAAGATCTGGCCACAAGTCCTCCCGACTGGCCCAAAATGAATTCACGGGGATTATATCTCGCCCCTCGTTCGGAGAAATCACAAGCCATAAGGCAATTATATTACTGAGCGCTCGATGCGTACACGGACGTGTGGAAGGAATTTCAAAAATTATATCTCAAGCTGAATCAAGTACGCACGATAAGAATTCCGAGAAGTGTGAAGTGTTTCCTAAAGGTTCGCGAGCCTCCGAGGATAAATACAGGCGTCCCGTGCCGATCCACGAGACTCACTAACCGGCTCGAGACTCGCGAGGCCTAGTAAACCTAAGGCTCGATACCAACTTGTCACGACCCGAATCCGGTCGTGATGGCACCCAACCAACACACTGCTAGGCCGGCCCGACCAATCAACAACAATCATAGAGCTATGAGCTCGCCTTATCCCATTCAAACATAACAATTGTAAATTAACAGAGTAATGGATATATCAAAAACGGGGAAACCAAGTTCCAACGCATACCAACTCCCATAGACCGAAGGGTCAAGAGTCATGAGCCTCTACGGAACATAAGTGTAATACGGTTTACAACCAAAGCTCAGAGAGCGGAAAGAAATAACAATTCATAATCAAAGACGGTAGGAAGGGATATCGGGTCCTGCGGACGTCGGCAGCTACCTCGAAGTCTCCACAGAACGGGGATAATAAAGCAGTTGCGACAACTCAACTGCCCTTCTGAACCTGTATATCTGCACACAAAAAAAAATGCAGGGGAGTGGGGTGAGTATATTTCAACTCGGTGAGCAGCAATAATAAATAATAACTGGAAGTAAGAACTCCTGTACTGTCACTAAACAGTTCTAAGGCAAACCCCCACAGGTAAGTCATCACTACAATGAATTCTCTGATCTCCGGTCCATATCCATCTCAACTGGGTCCCACACTGACCACATCCTCACTCGTACCACTACAGTGTACAGCCATCTTAATATATAGAGACATATACATTTGTCTATAACACATAAGTATTTACGTATTTATAAGGATATTAGTAAGTATAATGCTATGTCTATAATGTATAAGTATAATGCTGCGGCGTGCAGCCCGATCCTATACATATACTGCTGCGGCGCGCGGCGTGCGGCCCGCTCCATTTAACGTCGACGGCACTCACTGGGGTGTATACAGACTTCGGAGGGGCTCCCTAGGCCCAAGCGCTATGATACTGCGGCGTGCAGCACGATCCACACATGTATTACTACGGCGTGCAGTCCGATCCATATATATATATACATATATAATTATACTGCTGCGGCGTGCAGCCCGATCCCATAATATACCAGCGCTCACTGGAATGTGTGCAGACTCAGACTCCGAAGGGGCTCCTACAGCCCAAGCGCAATAATACTGCGGCGTGCAGTCCGTCCCACGTGTATATTACATGTATATTACATGTACATTACTGCGGCGTGCAGTCCGATCCAATATAGGTATCTATATACATAATACCTCATAATGGGTCCTCGACCCTATTCCAGTCAGTATATACTTGGCCTCTCAGGCCCAATATAATATATCACAGTGGGTCCTTGACCCTGTCTCGATCAATATAGACTTGGCCTTTCAGGCCCAATATAACATCTCATAGTGGGTCCTTGACCCTATCTCATCTCAATCGGTATAGACTTGGCCTTTCAGGCCCACTCAGCTAGAACAGGGAATTCCACCCTAGATAATCTCTCTCGATGTACACATCTAGTACGGGCTCATATTATGCTATACAGCTAGAGCTATGGCTGAGTGTATATTTCCGACACGATATAAAGGTCACCTAGCTCTATAGGTTCCCTAATGCTCTACGGATCGGCACAAGGCCCCAAACATGGCTTTTAGCCCTATTGTACAGCTATAATCTCATTAGCAGTCATACAACACAGTATTCCATTAGCCGGGAAGGACCAAGTCCAAGTCCCCAATCACAATGTCACCACACTCGTCTCAAGACGTGTGTTTCATCTCAACATAGCAATATAGCACTGTAAAGTGCTAGTACGAGGTTTCAAACCCTCAGTACATTATTTACTACCACCACTCACCTCGATCCGATAGAAGCCTTAATCCGCCTTGCGCTCGCCTCGCAATTCAATCACCTTGAATGCCGAATCTGCTCAAAATCAATGAGAATACATCAATATAGGCTAATTAAACACAACCCATTCGAAATAACTCAATTTACATCAAAATTCCCAAAGTTACCAAAACCCGAGCCCCGGGCCCACATTCCGAAAATTTAACAAATCCACATTTCTGGAACCCTCGTCTCGCCACGAGTCCATACATATAAAATTTACCAAAATCGGACTCCATTTGCCCACTCAAATCGGTGTTTTTCTTAAATTTAGGCCTAGGGCTCAAACCCACCTTTAATCTTCCATTTACAGAAATTTAACCCATGATTTCATGTTAAAATGATGTAATTAAGCCACAAAACTTACCTCCAACGAATCCCCAATGAATTACCAACAATTCCCGTGAGTTTCTCTCTCTAGAACTCAAAAATGGCGTTTTGGGTGTATGAACCCGCGACCCCTCTGTTCTGTGATTTAATTCACTGCCAGAACGATTTCTTCTATGCGATCGCATTCCCCTTGTTGCGATCGCATAGAGCAAGTTTCTCATGCCTCCAATTTGTTCTCTGCGATCGCAGGCCTAGCCATGCGATCGCATAGCTTCGCATCAAATACCCTCCGCGATCGCAATCGAGCCCCCCGCGATCGCAATGCACAATTTCCGGAAACTATGCGACCGCAATGCCCTCCATGCGATCGCATAGAGTAAACTTCACGCCCCTTCCACTCTTCTATGCGATCGCAATCATCTCTATGCGATCGCATAGAGCAATTGCTGACTGCAATTTTCTGCAGAATTTTTCCAAGTTCTAAATGCCCGGTTGATGGTCCGAATCCATCCCGAGGCCCCCGGGACCCCAACGAAAACCACCAACATACTCCAAAACAAGATACGGACTTGTTCCAATCATAAAAACACCATACTAAACATCAAAATCACCAGTTACACACGGATTCAAGCCTAAATTTCTTAAAACTTTCCGAATTACACATTCGATCAAAAACCCGACCAAACGACGTCCGAATGACCTGAAATTTTGCAGGCACATCAAAAATCACCTAACGAAGCTACTTCCACTGTCGGAATTCCATTCCGACCCCCGGATCAAAATCTCACCTACCGTTCGGATTTCGCCAAAATTCAACCTTAGCCAATTCAAGCCTATTTCTACACGGGCCTCCAAATTCAATTCCGATCGCTCCCCTAAGTCACAAATCACCTTCCGGAACTAACCGAATCATTAGAATCCGATTCCGAGCCCTCTAACCAAATAGTCAACTCCGGGTTGACTTTCCTTATTCAAGTCTCTTTCAAAAAGGCTATATGCCTCATTTTCAATCCAATTCACTCCTAACTCACCCGATAGACTTTAACACTGATACAAAAGCATAAAACATACAATTTCAACATAACAGGGTGGTAATTCCCGTAACGACGGGCCGGGTCGTTACACACCAGCCGCCCACCCTCAGTCCTCTATCTCCCATGACCATTTTTTGGCAAAGCTCCAAATGTTTTAAACTCAGGTCAGTAATGCTCCACTATTTTTATGTAAATCTTGGTAACTCCAAATGTGTCTCTCAAATGCTCACGCCTCTCTTATCTGCTATAGATTTAGACAGTACAAGAGGCCAAAAGACTTTTAGCATTTTGATTTTTGAGAATGAGGATTGTTCAGATTTGATTCAATCTCAAACGTTTCTCTCTGACCAAATCACGTGAAGGCTTCAATGTTTGGATTCAAACGGTTAACTCGCTCTTCAAAAATATCCCGCCTAAAAATCATCTCTCTGAGCCCTAATTTTCTTCTATATATATTCTCTTTTACTTCCTGTCAAAGAAGGAGATTTTGGAGCCGCCTACACTAGGCATATGAACCAACAAAACACTACTACTTTGTCACTCTCATACTGTTATAGTCTCTCAAACTCGGAAGAGTCTCTATCAAAATAACTTTTTCTTTTCTGTCTCGGCAAACTTTGGCTGTAACAGAGTTATTCGAGCTCATTCGGCTCGAGGTTCGGATCTTTTCATGACGGGAGAGTAGACTCGTGATCGACGCCCTGAGTTCACTGCCCCACAGCAGGTAAAATCCGATCATTTCTGATTATTTCAGTCTTTCGCTTAAAGACATTGTGTTCCTTTGGAGAATCATATATTAGGTTCTCCGCTTTATTAGTTATATTAAGTAATGCGTTACAGACATTTGATAATGGCGTGATTTGAGAAAATTCATGTTTAGAGTCTGTTTCATTCGGATATGTCTAGTTAAAATTTCATGACTAAATTATGCCAAATGTTACATGTTAATCGTTAGGATCTTTTGTGATGTACCTATTTGAATATTTTTTTAAAAACTTTCTGTTAAAGCATTGTTGTAATGAAAGGATAGTACTAGAAAGGTTTGAACATCATGAGTATAGTATTCAAAATGCCCTCTTTGAAATAGAATGAGTTGACATAAATGTAGTTTGAGAACTTGAATAACCGTATGCTTTTGTACCTTAAATACCATACCCATATTACTTATTGTGGCTCTTGAATGAATATTTGCAGTAGCAGAATCTCGTCTTACCTCTAATATGTTGAATCTTTCCCTTTATGAATTGAGATATCTAAATCTTAGGAAAAATCTTGTCTAGTTGCCAAGGATAAAATATGTTTTCTCTGTTATCACTTAGATAGCATGCTCATAGGATAGTTGAAACCGAGTAAGTTAGTAAATAATGATCGTCTATAGTGGCTACAAATTTGTCACAAGTTTTCTCGTTCATCTTGTGAGGAACATCTTAAGTTCAAATGACAATATAATATCAGGAAATCTGACGAGTTAAATCTTGTATGTTAGAAGAGACCATATTTATAAGTTCTTACTCAATTGGAGTAATTCGAAAGTGAGAAATTATTTGCTCCCACCTACGACCTCTTGCTTGATGAAGTAATCTTGAACTTGTCATGACTTTGTAGAACCTATTTTTATATATATGTGCTCCTTATAAAGACGGCAGTAGTGAATGCATAATTTGTGTATCAATTTTCTTTTAAGTATATTTATGTAGTTTTGTCTCTTTGTTGTCATCCAGAACCCATGTCATTTAGGCATCTTGGTTAACATAAGACTACAAATAAAATATACAAAGGCCATCTGTGTATTTAGGAGACATGTTAGTAAAAAGGAATTTTCAGATTTGTTAATATAGTTTTTGCTGAAAGTAATGGATTCCTTATCCTGTTGTGAGCTTATGATTTAATGCAAATTAGTTGTTTAATTCGTGCCACTGTTTTCTTTTCTCGTTTCCTTCATACTTGTTTAAGATTTTCTCGTTTCCTTCATACTTGTTTAAGATTTTCTCTTTTCTAATTCTTGCCTTCTCTTTCTTTGGTTTGCATATGCACTTGGAGCAAAATGGAGTCTCATTCCGAGACTCAGCGCTACCTCTACCACCACATGGATTCACTGCATACCATAACCCATAGATGCACCGGATAGCAAGAAAACAAGCGAAATGCTTGGGGTCGCCTATGGCGTCTTTCTTACTTCTTTTTTCTGTCATTCATTCTTTGTCTAATTTTTAAGATCGTTGATTCATTTATGTTTTCAGTTTTACCTCAAGGTTAGTATTTTATCATATTTGAGAGTTGCCATTGAGATTTAAAGATATTATTATTACAGGAGTTATACCACATGTGTTAAATTATGGATTCACTTTGAAATTGATAAAACACTTTCACTTACAGCTTTGGGAATTTTATAGATGGACTAAGTATTTGAACCAAAATTGTAACTTGTGTATATCTTTACTTAAATCTCATTGACTGTTTTCTTAAAAAGAGAATTTTAAATTCTGGCTTCATTTGGTTCTAAAACACTTATTATAAAGAGTAAAGAAGAATTTGCTAAGGAGTTTTACTATATTTTTTTGAACTAGAAGTTGTCCATTTTAATTGGTTTTGCTGATACTGTTAATGTTTTCTCACTTACTTTGCCTATTTGTTAATTGATGCGATTTGTTTGAACCTATGATTGATAATTAATATTTTTTAGTTTAAAATTACAACCTTAGTTTTGGCGAAGTATTTGTTAAATAAAGACTTAAAAGGATACAATGTACTCAGTGTTTGCGAGGTTAGTATTTTTCATATGAAAACACGTGAATTTTATATTTCCAAAGGACGTCAGGTTTTAATGAGTTTATTAGTCACTACCACTTTTATTTGTAAAAAAAACGTGAGTTTACAAGAAATGGAAGTTGGCAGGTTTTTTTTATAAATAGAATTCAATGAGTTTTGCCCTTTTATCACATTAAGAGTTTATACAAAATTATTTGTTTCAGAGTTCTTTGCCTAAAGGACGTTTTCTTAATCTATGTTGTACATCCATTCAAATATGCAATCTGTCTAGGCAGTTAGTAATTTTATTTTATTTATTTGTTAACCAATTAACCTAAGTTTGGCTGGTTAACCGTAATTAACGGATCATATAGAATGCTTTAACAACCTTCCCTATAGGATTGAATAGAACCCTTACCCATAATCTTAAAGTTAAGCAGACCATAAAACAGAGTTTATAAAAAGCATTGTTTAGCTTAAATTGGTGTCCTAATTCACCGTTAATATAATTAGGTGGCGACTCTCTTAATTAATTAAACCTTCTGAATTACCAATATGTTATACTCTAGTTTGACCCGTGTTAAAATGGGGTATAACAACATGGCGACTCTGCTGGGGATACTAGGTTCTAAACCATAACAAACTTAGGTTAATAATAAAAATTAATTTGTGTATTTTTAATTGTTTATAATGCTTATTTGAATTGCCGTTGTGTGATAAATTGCTTTATATGAATTGTTCATCTATTCTTATTACTTTATATAATTTGTTATTCCGTTTCACTTCCCCCACTTCTGGAAAATTCACACAAAGCACACACCTAGCGGTTATGCAGTTTGCAGCCGTGCACTACACAAAACACATTTTAGGGAAAAGTTCGTGGGTAAGTCGATCAGCGGTGCAGTCGACAGTCACGGGCTTTTCACTCTCAAGTTGTCCATTTGGGAGCATACTAGTCTAGAAAACCCACTCTTAGTCAACCTAAGATAGAGCTAAACCAAAACTCTTTTAAGAGCATGCATCATTTTTAACCTTAGGTGATCTAATACCCTAGGTGTATTAAATCCATTAGTTAACCTTACCTTAATGTCCAAGTGGGTTTTCAACCCCAAGTGATACTTATTATATTTATGTGCATTATTTGAAGGGTAAATATGCCGATTATGTAGATTATTTACTCTAAATTAATTAAATCCTAGTTAAAGGAGCATGACTATCTTTTTATAATATGTTTAATATTATCAAATGATATAATCTTGCGGAACAACGAGAAATTTACACATGACAAAAATATTTACTTTGTTTGATTTTCTTTACCTAAAAATAAATAAATGGCTTAAGCGATTCATGTACTTCTTTTGCTTTTGAAAAAAATAAAATTACTTGCTTAATTATTTATAATAAATATATTTTATAATATTTTATTCTTTTGATGAAAATACACCCTCTTTTAAAATATATATATATATATATATATATATATATATATATATATATATATATATATATATATATATATATGTTTAAGCAGACATATTTTACTATTTATTATGCTTTTAAAAAAATAGAATTACTTAATTAATTTATAGAAATGAGATGATACATAATGGCATACTTATCTTTCAAATACACGGTAGGCCTACCTCTAGCACAAAGAGGCCCTCACGTATTAGGACGCGCTATTATTTGCTCTTTGGAATGTGTCACATGCTTTGCTTGCCTACTTGCTTACTTGCTTATTTGCTATGTTACTTACTTAACTTTATTATTTTTACTAATATTATCTGTTTTTTTTAGAAAAAGGAAGTATTAACTCTTCAACTTGCTTATATCTTTTATTTGTTCATATATTTTTCTGTTCCTTATTTTGTATATCATTTTCCTGAATTAATAATAATCATCATCATCATTCCGCGCTTAGCGCTCTTTAACGACTCTAGAGCGTCATTTGTGCATTTACTTAAGCTCAAATTTCTTTTAGGTCTACTCCAATTCTTAGAGTCTAATTAAGATATCTTTAGTCTCTCAGTATCTTCTAATAAAGTACGACGTCTTTTCCATAAGCTCTTCAATAGGTTCGATTCGTCATGAAATTTCTCGATATTCGTGCCTTAAACTAGCATTAAGGATTCTTTTAAACAACAATGAGCATCTCACTCCCTATGGCAAGATATCATTCCTAAAAAAATGGTGCAATATTTCATAATCAGAAAATATTTTATCTATCTAATTTTGCTAATTGGTTTATTCGCGTTCTTTCTCAAAAATATAGTTACATAAATTTTTATAAATATTGCCACTCGTGCCTTGCATAATTTTCAGTTCTTCCTTAATTTTTCAATTCTGATGTAATCTTGTATCTTTGATATTCGTCTCATAGCTTCATATCTCTTAGAACTTCAACCTTCGTGCCAACACACCTTTCCAAGTTGGTAGATGTCGAAACTTGCACAATCTACTGAGCAATAATAGGTCATTATTTGGTCAATTTACTATTTTGAATTTTTTACCTATTCAATTTAAGTATCTGCATCATCTTATTTCGGATCATCGAGATTAATCTTCACGCACCTGTTAATTCTAAGTCTTGGCATGTGAGTCGAGGTACTATCCTGTAAATCTCAAAATGGTTGATGACGTATTCCGGCCTCGACAAGTTTATGATTTGCCAACTCTAATTAAATAAAATAAAAATAATAATAGAGCCATTTCATGTCCAATCGACTCTTTTATCCTAATCAACTATCTTGATTATGATCCTATCGATATTCGAACAGCCAAATATTATCTTCAACGTCAAAATTATTCGTCTGTGGCCCCTTTGAAAACCATTCTATATAAGACGCAGCCTTATTATAGCAAAATTTTTTATTTTCCTTCACGAAAGAAACTGGGGCAGATTCTTGGCACTCAGGTTGAGTCTGCTCAAAAAGGACATCATGTCATGGAGTAATAATCAAAAACTTCCTAAAGATTGAGGCAATTTTTGAAAAAAATTAGAGTTATGCAAGAAACAAAAAAACTTGTGCTAGAGCTAAAGCTTTGATGTTCAACATAAGTTATCCCTTTACAAAACTTAAAATTATTTCGCTTCCATGTCAACAAAACTCGAGCGTTAGAGCCCTCTAGATAACAATTCATTCTCGTCCATCCATTTTGCAACATGGACCATCATTTCTAGTTTAGGGCTCCTACTTAACCATATAATGAATTAATCAATCTAATTACACACTCTATTACTTTATGCATTTATTTGATTATGATAAATATGCTAACACTTTACTTTTATTTTGAAAAGTTTTATTTTTCCTTTAAAGGTTGCCTAGCATTGAACACTATTTTGGTTGCGAATCTGCATAAAGGACGGGCTATAATGGCAGACCGTTTTGAAGAATTCAATACCGGTATGGGACTATTGCAAGCACAAAATAATGGAACCAAGGCAAATGTGGTGCAAAGGAACATGTTGGTTAATCTGGGAGGCACTTTTAACCTTCTTCCAAATACAACCTCCACTTCTAGCTCAAATCAAAATATTTGCTTAACCGTATCTCCTTACCAAACTCTTACTTATACAATCTCTCCACAAATGCCAATAACCTGCAATCCCAATCAAGTCACGATGATTCCTAATACTGAACTTCCTATAGTCACAACTCCATTTGAGAAGGACAAGCAAAACCAACTAGTTGTATGTTCGTATAAGGGACTTGAAAAATCATCACAACATATTTGCCGTGAAAATTTGGAAAAAGAACTCCTTGATTTGAAGAAAGCCATTGGAGAAGAATTACAATCAAGAAATTATCTCAGTCTTAGATATGAAGACTTATGCCTGCAGCCGGATTTAAAACTCCCACCAGGATACCAGGTGCCAAAGCTTAATACTTTCAATGGGAAGGGAAATCCCATTGCTCATTTAAAGGACTACTGCAGCAGATTACTTGGTATTGGGCACAATGAGGCCATTCGAATGAAGTTATTTATCCAAAGCTTATCGGGGCCTGCACTTGTTTGGTACACAAAACAAGATTTTAGTAAATGGCACACGTGGGATGATATGGCTCATGATTTTGTAAAGCAATATGAGTTCAACCTTGGAGTCGATCCAGACATGCATAGTCTGTACAAAATAGAGAAAATACCACATGAATCTTTTCAGGATTATACAATCCGGTGGAGAGTTGAAGCTTCAAAGGTGCACCCTCCGCTATCCGAGAAAGAATTGATCTCAATCTTCATTGACATTCAAAATGACATATATTATGAAAAGCTGGCTACTGCGAACGTGCGTAATTTCTCAGACTTGATTAGAGTCGGGGACTTCCTAGAAAGAGGCATCAAAGAAGGAAGGATTAACATGCAGACCATCAATCATGCTTTACAACCAGAGATGCCAGAAAATTTGAAAGGTAAAGAGAAGGAAAATGCCTCAGTTGCCATGACGATGCATCAACCACAATGCCATCATGATCACCAGCCCTTGCAAAATCATGCAATCTCTAATGCATGCAACGTGCATCTCCAGCCTCCTCGCCAACAAAGCATTCAACATCAACATCGTCAAGCACAATCCGTTTCTCGTCAATTAAAGAGAAGGAAGCCACGCAATTTCACACCTTTGACTGAATCAATCTCTAGCATATTCGCTCGATTGAATGCCTTGGGAATTATGCAACCAAGAAAAGGAAGGATTTTCAACCCTTCGCATCCATTATTTGATCCTTCTAGGTATTGTGCCTACCATTCAAATGCTCAAGGTCATGATACAGAAGAATGCCTAGCATTAAAGCATAAGATTCAGAATATGATTGATTCTAATAAACTGCGAGTGCACCTACCAGTTGGAACAAATGCCTCAAATGCAATTAGCTGCAGCACAAGCAATATACCAAGCGTGGTTGGGCATCCGAAGAAGAAACGTCGTCTAAAGAAAGAGCAAGACTGATTTTTCCGATCTTGTTGGCATTATGATTTTGATGCTATCACTCTATAAGTTTCTATATTTTGTAACCATGCCTTATTTTTGTAATGAACTACGTTCGGACCTGATTCCCGTTTAAGAGGGGATACGTAGGCAGCCTTATGGGTTCGGTCTCATCATAATAAAAATCTTATTTACCTCAAAAGCCAAAACCGGGGCAGCTTTCGCAAAAGGATCCTCATAATTCGGCAAAGCAGAAAATGAAATTTCAAGCTACATAGTTATTACAAGAGCAACAACAAATTTCCAGAATGCCATGGCAACAAGTTGTAGATTCAAAGCCGAACTTTGACGTTCAGTGCAAGGCACCCGCTTTATTTTATACTAACGAATTTTCTTTGAGTAATGCAGGGGCATATTTTAGTTACTCTCGAACATTACATGCTATCGCAAAGCTCAGCATCAAGTAAAAGGCCGCAAAGTTCATGCAAAGCAAAGGATAACGCCAAGCAAGCGCAAACCAAACTTTGAAACTTACAATTTTTCTTTGAGTGCAGGATTTATTAATAGCAAAGCTTTAGCATGAAGATCCAATGATTGTTAGCATTGCACCAGGAATATTCACTACTAAAAAGGCATTTCATCAAGCTTTTTGCATCGCACCATTTGCTATTACAAAATCATTGCACCAAGCTCTCCGTATTGCACCATCAATATATGTTACTTCGAAGTAACCATACCAAGCTCTCTGCACCGCATTATACAATTACAAATCAAGCATCACACCAAGCTTCTGCACCGCACCAATGTCAAAATTGTAAATCAAGAACCATGCATCTAGGTTTGTCCACCTAATAATTGGACAAAAAGGCCGTCCACCTGATAATGGGATGAGGTCGTCCGCTTGATAATAGGACATAAGGTTGTCCACCTGATTAATAGGACACAAGGTCGTCCGCCTAATTAATAGGATATGAGGTTGTCCGCCTGATAATAGGACATGAGGTAGTCCGCCCGATAATAGGACATGAGGTAGTCCACCTGATAATAGGACATGAGGTAGTCCGCCTGATAATAGGACATAAGGTAGTCCGCCTGACAATAGGACATAAGGTAGTCCGCCTGACAATAGGACATAAGGTAGTCCGCCTAATTAATAGGACAAGAGGTAGTCCACCTGATTAATAGGACACAAGGTCGTCCGCCTGATTAATAGGATATAAGGTAGTCCGCCTGATAATAGGACATAAGGTTGTCCACCTGATTAATAGGACACAAGGTCGTCCGCCTAATTAATAGGATATGAGGTTGTCCGCCTGATAATAGGACATGAGGTAGTCCGCCCGATAATAGGACATGAGGTTGTCCGCCTGATAATTGGACATAAGGTAGTCCGCCTGATAATAGGACAAGAGGTCGTCCGCCGGATTAATAGGACATAAGATTGTCCGCCTGATAATAGGACATGAGGTAGTCCACCTAATTAATTGGACATGAGGTCGTCCGCCTAATAATAGGACATTTATGCATTAATATTTATGTTTATCCGCCTTAATTTGAATTTTAAGCACGCTTGCTTTTAATATGATATTTAGGCTCGTCCGCCTATAATAGGACATTTATGCATTAATATTTATGTTTATCCGCCTTAATTTGAATTTTAAGCACGCTTGCTTTTAATATGATATTTAGGCTTGTCCGCCTTCAATAGGACATTTATGCATTCAGGTTTATCCGCATTTAATTGAATTTTCAGCACACTTGATTCTATAATATTTAGGCTTGTCCTCCTTTAATAGGACATTTATGCATTAAACATTTAGGCTTGTCCGCCTTCAATAGGACATTTATGCATTCAGGCTTATCCGCATTTAATTGAATTTTCAGCACACTTGATTCTATAATATTTAGGCTTGTCCTTCTTTAATAGGACATTTATGCATGCATTAAACATTTAGGCTTGTCCGCCTTCAAAAAGGGCATTTATGCATTAAAATTTATGCTTATCCGCCTTTACTTGGATTTTTTAGCACGCTTTATAATATATAGGTTGTCCGCCTGAACAACAGGACACTTTAGCACATATTCGCATGTTTTTTATTAATTTATTTTGACCTTGACGGTCATGCTTTTAGTGTTATTTCAGAAATGCACTATTATCATAAATCGTTGCAAAGCACATTTATAAACCGCATGTTATTGTTGAAAATTATTATTGGGATAAAGCTACATTTTTTTATCAAATCATTTGGGCCGACTAGGCCGTATTATATAAGTAAACGTCCAAAATGTATCATTTTCATAAGATTATTTTCAGCATATCGCATTTCAATATCTACTATACTGATGAATTTGTCCTGCAGGAAATATAGTACAATATAGCGATCAAGCCGAGCTATCGCACATTATATTTTAAATCTCATAGTTTTCTTTGAGTGAAAAATTTACTAATATTAAACTTCAGCATGCAAATTGTTAAATTATTGGCACCGCTTCTTGTAAAGGCACTGCATCAAGCACCCCGCACCATATTCGCTACTGCACCAAATTTTTGCATCGCTCCTTGAATATTTTTATTATAACTCTAGCATCGGATCAAGTTTTATGTACCATATAAATCTCTTAGCGCTGCATCATATCAATCTTTATAATTAAAAATAAAGTACTACATATCAGGCTTGTCCATCTTCAAATAGGACATGTCAGGCTTGTCCACCTTCAAATAGGACATGTCGGGTTTATCCGCCCTCAAATAGGATATATCAGGCCCATCCGCCATAAAATTGGATATATCGGGTCTATCCGCCCTAAAATAGGATGTTGAAGTTAATCTTTCCCCAAAAAAATATTTAATTTATTTTGACCCAAGTGGTCCCACTTGCATAAACATTGCCAAAATATATCTTTCATAAATCATTGCTAAAGGCATATCTTTATAAACTAATTATCATGTACGATTGCTAATCATGAAATATGTCACCATAAAATTATAATTTTTATATGTTTGCACAATAAATTTACTTTTCTTATGAATCGATGCCTAAATATTATTTCATAAGATTATCTTATGGCACATTACATCTTATTTCCTAACGAATTATCTAGTATGCCAAGCTTTGCAGGAAACATAGCACAATGTGGAACTATATCTTAGCAGTGAACTGGGGCAGTTTGTTGGAGAGGAATACCAAACTCTCCAACAAAGGTCAAGGATCTACTTCGAACTCCGCTCGGCTCAACTCTCAAAATTCCTAACCAAATCCTTATCTGAAATATTTTTCTTTTAATCACGATACCCACAGTCTTTATGATTCGACACTGGGGCAGCATTTCTTAGGCTCTGCATCTATCGTTAAATCATAATCCAGGGTACCGTCATTCTTGAACTACATGTGGTCTGATTCTCGTGAAACCCGAGATATATAGGCAACTCAACACCGGAGTTCGACCGCAATCATTTTTTTTGTCCTCTTTGTTCCATTCCAAACTTGATGGTCGGGACAAAATTGGCTACTAAGTCAATATTCTTTGCCCGAAAACTCTTTCATCGTCTCCGGCCAAAGAGGGGCAGCTGTTGACATCCAATTTTGACCCTCCTTTCTTCCAAATTATTTACTTGGGCTTCTAATATCTTTAGTGATGTAAGAATGTTTAATATGATATTTTATTGCTCAAGTTGTTTTATTCAAAATTAATCAATCAATGATATTCTCTTTACAAATGTTTCTATCTTATTGAAATAATCACATTCTCATTCATAAAATATTTATATATAATTTGCATGCACATTCTATATTGATTACATACTAAAATAGATTTCACCATTGTAATTCATAATAGTTCAATTTGAGCACTATAAAATTATTTAATATAAAAATTCATTGTTAGGCATGCCAAACAATTTAATTGTCTATTTATCACTATTATTATTATTATTATTATTATTATTATTATTATTATTATTATTATTATTATTATTATTATTATTGCCTTTTACGAAAGGCAAGACCTTATTATGTATGTTTGTCCAAGAACATTATAGCTTTGTACTTATCGATTAGTATAAATATTTTTTTAATAAATTTAAATACTAGTAATAATAATTTAATTAAGTTATATTGAGTAACGTGATTACTTCCTTAATATTAATATGTTAATATTAACATAGCATTAGATTGTGTAATTGTTAAAATATTTTAGCCATAAAGAAAGTACGGAAGAAAGAGTTCAAATTCAAATCAAAGTCTAGTTTGCTTTGTAGTCTTGCCTGATGAAAATAGCCCGTTCTTTTGTCAAAGAAGCTAACAATTTGGATCAGCCCAGTATCAAACCCAATCCACCTGAAGCCCAAACGTCCAAAAATCAATTCAGCAACCCAACTACTCTCTTTCCTCACTTGACCATAACCTAGAAAATAATTAGGTCACATTTGTTTCTTCCAAGAAGCACCAGCCGCCCACCCTCAGTCCTCTATCTCCCATGACCATTTTTTGGCAAAGCTCCAAATATTTTAAACTCAGGTCAGTAATGCTCCACCATTTTTATGTAAATCTTGGTAACTCCAAATGTGTCTCTCAAATGCTCACGCCTCTCTCATCTGCTATAGATTTAGACAGTACAAGAGGCCAAAAGACTTTTAGCATTTTGATTTTTGAGAATGAGGATTGCTCAGATTTGATTCAATCTCAAACGTTTCTCTCTGACCAAATCACGTGAAGGCTTCAATGTTTGGATTCAAACGGTTAACTCGCTCTTCAAAAATATCCCGCCTAAAAATCATCTCTCTGAGCCCTAATTTTCTTCTATATATTTTACTTCCTGTCAAAGAAGGAGATTTTGGAGCCGCCTACACTAGGCATATGAACCAACAAAACACTATTACTTTGTCACTCTCATACTGTTATAGTCTCTCAAACTCGGAAGAGTCTCTATCAAAATAACTTTTTCTTTTCTGTCTCGGCAAACTTTGGCTGTAACAGAGTTATTCGAGCTCATTCGGCTCGAGGTTCGGATCTTTTCATGACGGGAGAGTAGACTCGTGATCGACGCCCTGAGTTCACTGCCCCACAGCAGGTAAAATCCGATCATTTCTGATTATTTCAGTCTTTCGCTTAAAGACATTGTGTTCCTTTGGAGAATCATATATTAGGTTCTCCGCTTTATTAGTTGTATTAAGTAATGCGTTACAGACATTTGATAATGGCGTGATTTGAGAAAATTCATGTTTAGA
Source organism: Nicotiana noctiflora (assembly GCA_032618575.1). Lineage (NCBI taxonomy): Eukaryota > Viridiplantae > Streptophyta > Magnoliopsida > Solanales > Solanaceae > Nicotiana > Nicotiana noctiflora. The sequence continues at coordinate 13,865 of JASVEL010004989.1, read as the reverse complement.
GTCTGTTTCATTCGGATATGTCTAGTTAAAATTTCATGACTAAATTATGCCAAATGTTACATGTTAATCGTTAGGATCTTTTGTGATGTACCTATTTGAATATTTTTTTAAAAACTTTCTGTTAAAGCATTGTTGTAATGAAAGGATAGTACTAGAAAGGTTTGAACATCATGAGTATAGTATTCAAAATGCCCTCTTTGAAATAGAATGAGTTGACATAAATATAGTTTGAGAACTTGAATAACCGTATGCTTTTGTACCTTAAATACCATACCCATATTACTTATTGTGGCTCTTGAATGAATATTTGCAGTAGCAGAATCTCGTCTTACCTCTAATATGTTGAATCTTTCCCTTTATGAATTGAGAAATCTAAATCTTAGGAAAAATCTTGTCTAGTTGCCAAGGATAAAATATGTTTTCTCTGTTATCACTTAGATAGCATGCTCATAGGATAGTTGAAACCGAGTAAGTTAGTAAATAATGATCGTCTATAGTGGCTACAAATTTGTCACAAGTTTTCTCGTTCATCTTGTGAGGAACATCTTAAGTTCAAATGACAATATAATATCAGGAAATCTGACGAGTTAAATCTTGTATGTTAGAAGAGACCATATTTATAAGTTCTTACTCAATTGGAGTAATCCGAAAGTGAGAAATTATTTGCTCCCACCTACGACCTCTTGCTTGATGAAGTAATCTCGAACTTGTCATGACTTTGTAGAACCTATTTTTATATATATGTGCTCCTTATAAAGACGGTAGTAGTGAATGCATAATTTGTGTATCAATTTTCTTTTAAGTATATTTATGTAGTTTTGTCTCTTTGTTGTCATCCAGAACCCATGTCATTTAGGCATCTTGGTTAACATAAGACTACAAATAAAATATACAAAGGCCATCTGTGTATTTAGGAGACATGTTAGTAAAAAGGAATTTTCAGATTTGTTAATATAGTTTTTGCTGAAAGTAATGGATTCCTTATCCTGTTGTGAGCTTATGATTTAATGCAAATTAGTTGTTTAATTCGTGCCACTGTTTTCTTTTCTCGTTTCCTTCATACTTGTTTAAGATTTTCTCGTTTCCTTCATACTTGTTTAAGATTTTCTCTTTTCTAATTCTTGCCTTCTCTTTCTTTGGTTTGCATATGCACTTGGAGCAAAATGGAGTCTCATTCCGAGAATCAGCGCTACCTCTACCGCCACATGGAGTCACTGCATACCATAACCCATAGATGCACCGGATAGCAAGAAAACAAGCGAAACGCTTGGGGGCGCCTATGGCATCTTTCTTACTTTTTTTTTCTGTCATTCATTCTTTGTCTAATTTTTAAGATCGTTGATTCATTTATGTTTTCAGTTTTACCTCAAGGTTAGTATTTTATCATATTTGAGAGTTGCCATTGAGATTTAAAGATATTATTATTACAGGAGTTATACCACATGTGTTAAATTATGGATTCACTTTGAAATTGATAAAACACTTTCACTTACAGCTTTGGGAATTTTATAGATGGACTAAGTATTTGAACCAAAATTGTAACTTGTGTATATCTTTACTTAAATCTCATTGACTGTTTTCTTAAAAAGAGAATTTTAAATTCTGGCTTCATTTGGTTCTAAAACACTTATTATAAAGAGTAAAGAAGAATTTGCTAAGGAGTTTTTGTCACGACCCAAATCCGGTCGTGATGGCGCCCAACAAACAAGCTAGGCCAGCCAACCAACAATAGCACAATACCAGTCCCCAAATGGACAACCCAATAAGAATATATGAGTTTAAGAACTCCAATAATAATAGTAAAGAACAAAACACTGACACTCCCAAAGATCCGGAGTCACAAGTCTAGAGCCTCTATCAAAACCCAACAGGAAATAGAGAGTACGATATAGAAGTACTCAAGTCTGAATACAAAATATACAATAACAACTGGAATGAGAGGAGAAGCTAGGCTCTGCGAACGTAGGCAGCTACCTCAGCAACTCGATGTGACAATGTAAACGCTGGAGATGTCCGTCTACTGCTCCTGTGTGTACCTGAGTCTGCACACAAAAGGTGCAGGGAGTAGGGGTGAGTACTAAGTACTCAGTGAGTAACAAATATATATATGTAGCTGACAGTAAGAAATCCACAAAATACCACAATATGAAGCTACACTACGGTCCGAATCTCCTACGAACTAGCAACAATAATACAATACAGCTACCATAGAGTAATTAAACAAATACAGATGCAATGCAATGCACATAACCGCTACGGCGTGTAGCCCGATCCCCTTTTAACGTCGACGGCGCTCACTGGGGGTGTGTACAGAGTCCGGAGGGGCTCCTACAGCCCAAGCGCAATACTACTGCGGCGTGCAGCCCGATCCTCATATCAACCACTGCGGCGTGCAGCCCGATCCCATACTCAGTCCACAATAAGCAATTAAGTCACAAAACAATTCATTTTCCTTATTTCCAGTTCTCAATTCATAATTGATGAAAAATACTTTAACTTTATTAAGTTTGTAAAAGCCGGTGACTTATCATTTCAAAAGTGTGATTTCAATTTCCAGGACTGAGATCAGTGATTTAAGCAATTTTAGCTATCACATAAATATTGTCCTCTAGGGACGCTACAGATCGGCACTAGGCCCCAAACAAGGCTTACAGCCCACAAATATAGCAAATACAGTGTATTTCCAACACTAACAACATATTATTCATTTCCGGGATGGACCAAGTCTCGATCCCCAATCACAATCAATCCCGCACCTGCCACGGTGTGCGAGCCACGCCCTATTAGCGTCACAATGTGCTAAGCCGGGGTTTCGGACCCTCAGGCTACAATATACACAAACTACTCACCTCTAACCGGTCGTCGAATCGTCCGCGATGCCTTTTCCTTTGAATTTCGATGCCTCGTGTGTAGAATCTAGTCAAATAACAATAATTATATCAATTACGGGTCAAAGAATCATAACCCACTTCAATTCATATGAAATTCCCAACATTATACCAAGTTGGTAAAACCCGACTTTCGGTACGATTCTCGAAAATTTACGAAAGTCACATATTCGGAACCCTCATCTCAATACGAGTCTAAGCATATTAATTTTACCAAAATCGGACTCCATTTGCTCATTCAAAACCTTGATTTTCTAAAGTTCAAACCTAGGGTTAAATCTTCCATGAATCACCCCAATTCTTCCATTTTCATGATATAATTGCATGATATTATCAATACTAATCATAATATGAGTTCATAGTTGATTACCTGATGATTTCCCTTGATTTCTCCCTCAAAATCGCCCAAAGTCGCCCTTAAGCCGAGACCCCCAAATGTTGAAATGTTTCTGAAATTTTCTAACTTCTGATACACTTAACTTACAGCGATTTCCGCTTCTGCGGAAATATTTCCGCTTCTACGCGTCCGCTTCTGCGGAGATTGGACCGCTTCTGCGGAAAATTCCGCTTCTGCGGCTAGAAGTCCGCTTCTGCGGACTCGCCCAGGCGGTTCCCTTTCCGCTTCTGCGAAGGCCGCCTCTGCGGCTCCCCGCCCGCTTCCGCGATGCCGCTTCAGCGGCTCCCTTTACGCTTCTGCGGTCGCCGCTTCTGCGGCTCATTTCCGCTTCCGCGCACCCGCTCCTGCGCCCAAAATTCCGCAGGAGCGGAAACAACAGAGGCAGTATCATTTTCTGCAATTTTCCATATTTTGCTCCCGATTAACCATCCGAAAACACCCCGAGGCCCCCGGGACCTCATTCAAACACACCAACACATCCTAATTCCTTATTCGAACTTGTTCCAATCATAAAAACACCATCCTAAACATCAAAATCATCAATTAACCACGGATTCAAGCCTACATTTCTTAAAAACTTTCAAAACTAACATTCAACCCAAAACCCGATCAAACGATGTCCGAATGACCTGAAAATTTGCAGACATATCCAAAATCACATAACGAAGCTACAGGAATTGTCGGAATTCCATTCCGACCCCCGGATCAAAATATCACCTACCATCCGGTTTTCGCCATAATTCAACATTCGCCAATTCAAGCTTAAAACTACACCGGACCTCCGAATTCAATTCCGATTGTTCTCCTAAGTCATAATTGATCCCCCGGAACTAGTCGAATCATCAGAATCCGGTTCCGAGCACTCTAACTCAATAGTCAACTCTTGGTTGACTTTTCATATTCAAGCTTTCTTCAAACATGCTATTTGTTTCATTTTCAATCCAAATCACTCCTAACTCACCCGATATACTCTAATATTGTTTTAAAAGCATAATATATGTAAATGCAAGGTAACGGGGTGGTAATTCCCGTAACGACGGGCCGGGTCGTTACATTCTCCCCAACTTAAACAAACGCTCGTCCGCGAGCGGGTTAAAAACATACCTGGAGCATCAAATAAGTGTGGATATCTGCTCCGCATTTCCTGCTCGGTCTCCCAAGTTGCTTCCTCCACGGGACGACCTCTCCACTGCACTTTCACTGAAGCTATATCCTTAGATCTCAGCTTACGAACCTGTCGACCCAAAATGGCTACTGGTTCCAAATGGCTACTGGTTCCACATCCTGTATCGTGCTGAAGTCCAACACATGAGACGGGTCTCCGACATACTTCCGGAGCATAGATACATGGAACACCGGGTGAACTCCCGACAAACCGGGTGGCAAAGCAAGCATATAAGCCACCTCCCCAACTTTCCTAAGCACCTCAAAAGGTCCAATAAACCTTGGGCTCAACTTCCCTTTCTTTCCAAACCTCATAACACCCTTCATAGGCGAAACTTTCAGCAACACCTTCTCACCTACTGAATAAGACACATCTCGGACCTTCCGGTCTGCATAACTCTTCTGACGCGACTGAGCCGTGCGAAGTCTCTCCTGAATCACCTTCACCTTATCTAAGGCATCTTGGACTAACTCTGTCCCTAACAACCTAGCCTCGCCGGGCTCGAACCAACCAACTGGAGACCTACACCGCCTCCCATATAAAGCTTCATACGGTGCCATCTGAATGCTGGACCGATAGCTATTATTGTAAGCAAACTCCGCCAAAGGCAAATAATCAGCCCATGAACCACCAAAATCAATGACACAAGCACGCAACATGTCCTCCAATATCTGAATAGTACGCTCAGATTGCCCATCCTTCTGTGGGTAAAATGTTGTGCTCAACTCTACCTGTGAACCCAACTCTCGCCGAAATGTCCTCCAGAGCTGAGAAGTGAACTGGGTACCTCTATCTGATATAATAGAAACTGGAACCACATGCAACCGCACAATCTCTCTGATGAAAATCTCTGCTAACCGCTCCGATGAATAGGTAGTGCACACAGGAATAAAGTGAGATGACTTGGTCAGCCTATCCACCACCACCCAGACTGAATCAAACTTCCTCGTTGTCCGAGGGAGTCCACTAACAAAGTCCATAGAAATCCTTTCCCACTTCCACTCGGGAATATCAATACGCTGGAATACACCACCAGGTCTCTGATGCTCATACTTGACCTGCTGACAGTTTAGACACCGAGCCACATGGCTCACAATATCTTTCTTCATCTTTCTCCACCAGTAATGCTGCTTCAAATCTTGATACATCTTCGCGGCTCCTGGATGAATAGAATACCGCGAGCTATGGGCTTCTTCCAATATCAACTCACGAAGGCCATCAACATTGGGCACACATATCCGGCCCTGCATCCGCAATACGCCCTCACTATCAATAGTGACATCTCTAGCATCATCATGCTGAACTCTGTCCTTAAGGACAAGCAAGTGTGGATCATCATACCGACGCTCTCGAATACGATCATATAGAGAAGAACAAGCTACTACATAAGCCATCACCCGGCTGGGCTCAGAAATATCCAGCCTTACCATCTGATTAGCTAACGCCTGAACATCAACTGCTAGGGGTCTCTCCCCAACTGGAATATACGCCAAACTGCCCATACTAATAGCCTTCCGGCTCAATGCATCAGCCACTACATTGGCTTTCCCAGGATGATACAAGATAGTAATATCATAGTCTTTAAGCAATTCAAGCCATCTCCGCTGCCTCAAATTTAGATCTTTTTGCTTAAACAAATGCTGAAGGCTGCGGTGGTCCGTATATACATCACAAGATACACCATATAGATAATGCCTCCAAATCTTCAAGGCATGAACAATAGCAGCTAACTCCAAATCATGAACAGGGTAGTTCTTCTCGTGGGGCTTTAGCTGACGAGAAGCATATGCAATAACTCTGCCCTCCTGCATCAACACACAACCGAGTCCAACTGTGGAAGCATCACAATATACCGTATATGACCCTGAAACTGATGGTAACACAAGTACTGGAGCTGTGGTCAAAGCCTCTTGAGCTTCTAGAAGCTCTCCTCACATTCATCGGACCACACAAATGGAGCATTCTTCCGTGTCAACTTAGTCAAAGGTGAAGCAATAGATGAAAAGCCCTGAACAAACCGGCGGTAATAGCCTGCCAAGCCGAGGAAACTCCGGATCTCCGTAGCTGAGGAAGGTCTGGGCTAATTCTGCACCGCCTCGACCTTCTGTAGGTCAACCCGAATACCATCACTGGACATTACATGTCCCAGAAAAGTCACAGTATCAACCCAGAACTCACACCTAGAGAATTTTGCATAAAGCTTCTCTTCTCTCAACCTCTGCAATGCCACTCTCAAATGCTGTGCATGCTCTCCCTGGCTGCGTGAGTATACCAAGATATCATCAATAAACACAATCACAAAAGAATCAAGGTACGGCCGAAATACACTGTTCATCAAGTGCATGAATGCTGCTGGGGCATTAGTTAGCCCGAAAGACATCACCAGGAACTCATAGTGCCCATATCGCGTCCTGAACGCTGTCTTCATAATATCCGAGTCCCTGATCTTCAACTGATGATAGCCCGATCGAAGATCAATCTTAGAAAATACACTAGCTCCCTGTGGCTGATCAAATAGGTCCTCAATACGAGGTAATGGGTACTTATTCTTCACTGTTACCTTGTTCAGGCTGCCTGTAATCAATGCACATTCTCATTGTGCCATCTTTCTTCTTCACGAACAACACCGGTGCACCCCAAGGTGACACACTCGGACGAATGAAACCCTTATCTAAGAGTTCCCGAAGTTGTTCTTTCAATTCTTTTAACTCTGCTGGTGCCATGCGATAGGGAGGAATAGAAATGGGCTGAGTGCCCGGCACCAAATCAATACCAAAATCAATATCTCTATCAGGCGGCATGCCTGGCAGGTCTGCTGGAAATACATCCGGAAACTCCCTCACAATGGGGACCGAATCAAGACCGGGTGTCTCGGCCTCAACATTTCTAATGAAGGCCAAATAAGATAAACAACCCTTGCCAATCATTCGTTGGGCTTTTATAAAGGAAATCACCATGTACGATACATAATCAGTCACGCCATGCCATTTGATCCTCGGATTACCGGAATAGCTAATGTGACTGTCTTGGCATGACAGTCCAGAATCCCATGGTAAGGAGATAACCAATCCATGCCTAGAATTACATCGAAATCTACCATGCCCAGTAGTAATAAATCAACTCGGGTCTCCGGACCCCCAATAGTAATAATACAGGATCGATATACCTGATCCACAACAACAGTATCCCCCACTGGGGTAGACACATGTACGGGAAAGGCAAGAATACCACGGGTCATACCCAAATGATGTGCAAATAAGTAGAGACATAAGAATAGGTAGATCCGGAATCAAATAAGACAGAAGCATCCCTGTGGCAGACTGAGATAATACCTGAAATGACCGCATCCGAAGCACTAGCATCCTTCCTATCCGGAAGAGCATAGAAACGAGCCTGGACTCCACCAGTACGATCCTCACCCCTAGGGCAACCTCTGGATACCTGGCCACCAGTCCTAGCCGACTGTGCTGGCACTGAAGAAACAGGAGTAGAAGACGAGGGCTGATCCCTCTGCTGAGACCGCTTACGAAGCCACTGAGGACACTCTCTCCTGATATGGCCCAAATCACCGCACTCAAAACAACGGCCTGAAGATGGAAGAAGGGGCTGCCGAGGACCCCTCGCTACCGATGAATCCGTGCGTCGAGGAAACAGGAGCGCAGGCTACGAGCCGGAAGAGCACTCGGTGCGGGCGACTCTGCCGACGGCCTCGCCGACCACGATAACCTCGCCGGCCCTGACGACCACGATCGGATGAAACCCCGCTGGACTCGGCACGTCCAGACCTGATGAGATCTGAATGAGCGACCTCTGCTATGCTGGAAAGTGGCCCCTAGACGGAGCACCACCGCAACTGCCAGTACCACGAGGCCTCTTAGCCTCTCTCCTCTCGCTCTCGCGGCGATCCGTCTCGATGTGACGGGCAGCATCAACCACCTCCTCGAAGGTAACTGCCGAAACTCTCTCCCGGGTCATCAATATGCGGATGGGATAAATAAGACCATCGATAAATCTCCGGGATCCTCTCCCTGTCGGTAGGAACCATCCACATGGCATGACGGGCCAGCTGTGTGAATCTCGTCTCATACTGATTAACTGTCATTTCTCCCTGTTTCAACCACTCGAACCGACGTCGCAGCTCCTCTCTCTGGGACTGAGGCACGCACTTCTCCAAAAATACCGTGGAGAACTGCTGCCAAGTGAGGGGCACTGCCCCGGCGGGCCTACGCCTCTCAAAATCCTCCCACCACTGGAAAGCCGCACCTGTGAACCGGAATGTAGTGAATGAAACACCGCCGGACTCCAGAATACCCGCGGTGCGGCGCATGCGCCGACATCCGTCAAGAAAGCCACGGGCATCCTCGCCCTCGGCTCCACTAAATGTCGGAGGCTGTAGCCTCTCGAATCTCTCCAAACGACGCCGCTCGTCGTCGGGCATAGCTCGAACCATATGAGCTGGGGCCGGTGCAACGGGTGCAGCTTGGCCGAACTAGCTCGGGTGTGTGAGCCACGGGGGTCCGATTCCCTCCCCCGCTCGTGAAGATGATGCTGCAGCAGTGGCAGCAACTACCCGTGCCAATCCTGTGCACACCTGATAATATCCGAGCCAAGGTCTCCCGAAGACCCGGTATCACGATAGGCGCTGCCGGTGCCTGAACCCGAGCTGTCGGAGCGTTCGCCGCCGGAATCTGGTCCTGAGTCCGGTCAGCCGGTGGGTCAGCAGGTGCTGGTGCTGCTGCCCTGCCACGACCACGGCCTCCGGGTGCCAATGGTGGTCGTCCGCCACGTCCGTTAGCTCGTGTTCTCGCCATCTCGCGAGAGAATAGAATATGGAAAGATTTAATTTCATGATAACACAAATCGCACGATATGAATTCAAGAAAATGAGGTTTTTCCTAAAGTCTCTGTAGCCCTCCGAAGATAGATACGGACGTCTACGTACCGATCTGCGAAAGCCTACTAAACCGGCTCGTGACTCGCGAGTCCTAATAACCTAGAGCTCTGATACCAACTTGTCACGACCCAAATCCACTGTGCATATATTGTCCGCTTTGGGCCTAGCCCGCACGGTTTTGTTCCTCCCGAGCTGGTCCACTGGGGAAAAGGCCTATGCACATGGTGGTCCAACACCCTTACTTAACTAGCCCAGGACTCCCTCTCAGTTCCGATGTGGGACTCCTGTGAGCTACAGCTACAGCTACCCGCTGATACCACTGATACCACTCAATTGTAATGACCCGGCCCACCACTGTGCATATATTGTCCGCTTTGGGCCTAGCCGCACGGTTTTGTTCCTCCCCAGCTGGTCCACTGGGGAAAAGGCCTATGCACATGGTGGTCCAACACCCTTACTTAACTAGCCCAGGACTCCCTCTCAGTTCCGATGTGGGACTCCTGTGAGCTACAGCTACAGCTACCCGCTGATACCACTGATACCGCTCACCCCACCAACAAGGACACAACGTCCTCGTTGTGAGTACCCACCCATCGTACTCCAGAGAGTCGGCTTTGATACCAACTTGTCACGACCCAAATCCGGTCGTGATGGCGCCCAACAAACAAGCTAGGCCAGCCAACCAACAATAGCACAATGCCAGTCCCCAAATGGACAACCCAATAAGAATATATGAGTTTAAGAACTCCAATAATAATAGTAAAGAACAAAATACTGACACTCCCGAAGATCCGGAGTCACAAGTCTAGAGCCTCTAACAAAACCCAACAGGAAATAGAGAGTACGATATAGAAGTACTCAAGTCTGAATACAAAATATACAATAACAACTGGAATGAGAGGAGAAGCTAGGCTCTGCGAACGTAGGCGGCTACCTCAGCAACTCGATGTGACAATGTAAACGCTGGAGATGTCCGCCTACTGCTCTTGTGTACCTGAATCTGCACACAAAAGGTGCAGGGAGTAGGGGTGAGTACTAAGTACTCGGTGAGTAACAAATATATACATGTAGCTGACGGTAAGAAATCCACAAAATACCACAAAATGAAGCTACACTACGGTCCGAATCTCCTACGAACTAGCAACAATAATACAATACGGCTACCACAGAGTAATTCAACAATACGGATGCAATGCAATGCACATAACCTGCTACGGCGTGTAGCCGATCCCATTTAACGTCGACGGCGCTCATCGGGGGTGTGTACGGACTCGGAGGGGCTCCTACAGCCCGAGCGCAATGCTGCTGCGGCGTGCGGCCGATCCTCGCATCAACTACTTGCGGCGTGCGGCCCGATCCCATACTCGGTCCACGATAAGCAATTAAGTCACAAAACAATTCATTTTCCTTATTTCCGGTTCTCAATTCATAATTCATGAAAAATACTTTAACTTTATTAAGTTTGTAAAAGCCGGTGACTTATCATTTCAAAAGTGTGTTTTCAATTTCCAGGACTGAGATCAGTGATTTAAGCAATCTTTAGCTATCACGTAAATATTGTCCTCTAAGGACGCTACAGATCGGCACAAGGCCCCAAACAAGGCTTACAGCCCACAAATATAGCAAATACGGTGTATTTCCAACACTAACATCATATTATTCATTCCCGGGATGGACCAAGTCTCAATCCCCAATCACAATCAATCCCGCACCTGCCACGGTGTGCGAGCCACGCCCTATTAGCGTCACAATGTGCTAAGCCGGGGTTTCGAACCCTCAGGCTACAATATACACAAACTACTCACCTCTAGCCGGTCGTCGAATCGTCCGCGATGCCTTTCCTTTGAATTTCGATGCCTCGTGTGTAGAATCTAGTCAAATAACAATAATTATATCAATTACGGGTCAAAGAATCATAACCCACTTCAATTCATATGAAATTCCCAACATTATACCAAGTTGGTAAAACCCGACTTTCGGTACGATTCTCGAAAATTTACGAAAGTCACATATTCGGAACCCTCATCTCAATACGAGTCTAAGCATATTAATTTTACCAAAATCGGACTCCATTTGCTCATTCAAAACCTTGATTTTCTAAAGTTCAAACCTAGGGTTAAATCTTCCATGAATCACCCCAATTCTTCCATTTTCATGATATAATTGCATGATATTATCAATACTAATCATAATATGAGTTCATAGTTGATTACCCGATGATTTCCCTTGATTTCTTCCTCAAAATCGCCCAAAGTCGCCCTTAAGCCGAGACCCCCAAATGTTAAAATGTTTATGAAATTTTCTAACTTCTGATACACTTAACTTACAGCGATTTCCGCTTCTGCGGAAATATTTCCGCTCCTACGCGTCCGCTTCTGCGGAGATTGGACCGCTTCTGCGGAAAATTCCGCTACTGCGGCTAGAAGTCCGCTTCTGCGGACTCGCCCAGGCGGTTCCCTTTCCGCTTCTGCGAAGGCCGCCTCTGCGGCTCCCCGCCCGCTTCCGCGATGCCGCTTCAGCGGCTCCCTTTCCGCTTCTGCGGTCGCCGCTTCTGCGGCTCATTTCCGCTTCCGCGCACCCGCTCCTGCGCCCAAAATTCCGCAGGAGCGGAAACAACAGAGGCAGTACCATTTTTCTGCAATTTTCCATATTTTGCTCCCGATTAACCATCCGAAAACACCCCGAGGCCCCCGGGACCTCATTCAAACACACCAACACATCCTAATTCCTTATTCGAACTTGTTCCAATCATAAAAACACCATCCTAAACATCAAAATCATCAATTAACCACGGATTCAAGCCTACATTTCTTAAAAACTTTCAAAACTAACATTTAACCCAAAACCCGATCAAACGATGTCCGAATGACCTGAAAATTTGCAGACATATCCAAAATCACATAACGAAGCTACAGAAATTGTCGGAATTCCATTCCGACCCCCGGATCAAAATATCACCTACCATCCGGTTTTCGCCATAATTCGACATTCGCCAATTCAAGCTTAAAACTACACCGGACCTCCGAATTCAATTCCGATTGTTCTCCTAAGTCATAAATGATCCCCCGGAACTAGTCGAATCATCCGAATCCGGTTCCGAGCACTCTAACTCAATAGTCAACTCTTGGTTGACTTTTCATATTCAAGCTTTCTTCAAACATGCTATTTGTTTCATTTTCAATCCAAATCACTCATAACTCACCCAATATACTTTAATACTGTTTTAAAAGCATAATATATGTAAATGCAAGGTAACGGGGTGGTAATTCCCGTAACGACGGGCCGGGTCGTTACAGTTAATATAGATTTGTTGAGCTTTTTAATTGGTTTTGCTGATACTGTTAATGTTTTCTCACTTACTTTGCCTATTTGTTAATTGATGCGATTTGTTTGAACCTATGATTGATAATTAATATTTTTTAGTTTAAAATTACAACCTTAGTTTTGGCGAAGTATTTGTTAAATAAAGACTTAAAAGGATACAATGTACTCAGTGTTTGCGAGGTTAGTATTTTTCATATGAAAACACGTGAATTTCATATTTCCAAAGGACGTCAGGTTTTAATGAGTTTATTAGTCACTACCACTTTTATTTGTAAAAAAAACGTGAGTTTACAAGAAATGGAAGTTGGCAGGTTTTTTTTATAAATAGAATTCAATGAGTTTTGCCCTTTTATCACATTAAGAGTTTATACAAAATTATTTGTTTCAGAGTTCTTTGCCTAAAGGACGTTTTCTTAATCTATGTTGTACATCCATTCAAATATGCAATCTGTCTAGGCAGTTAGTAATTTTATTTTATTTATTTGTTAACCAATTAACCTAAGTTTGGCTGGTTAACCGTAATTAACGGATCATATAGGATGCTTTAACAACCTTCCCTATAGGATTGAATAGAACCCTTACCCATAATCTTAAAGTTAAGCAGACCATAAAACAGAGTTTATAAAAAGCATTGTTTAGCTTAAATTGGTGTCCTAATTCACCGTTAATATAATTAGGTGGCGACTCTCTTAATTAATTAAACCTTCTGAATTACCAATATGTTATACTCTAGTTTGACCCGTGTTAAAATGGGGTATAACAATAACATGCTTTCAAATTAGTATATGAGCCAAATCATCTCGTTTTAAAAACCCAGTTTATCAGTAAAAAAAATCATTTGAAGATTCTACTCAATAGTTTCAATGGATGTTCAATGTAATTTAGAGTAAAAGTGATGAAAATCATAACAGCCCCTTGGGCAAAACATAATGTACACAGGCCATCGGGCAACATGAATCATAAACCGCCCATTTGACAAAACATCCCTCAAAATCAGCCCCTCGGGCAAACCTCACAGTCACTCCTAAACTGCCCCTCGGGCACAACATGAATCAAGAACAACCCCTCGGTCATAACATCATATCACTCACACATGGTACCCGTGCTTACTGGGGGTGTGCATACTCTGGAGGGGGTCCTACAGTCCAAACGCTATAACAAGCCACCTCATTTCATAATCAATCAGGCCATCGGCCT
>JASVEL010004988.1:0-102500 GCA_032618575.1 Nicotiana noctiflora | reverse complement strand
TTTAGGGTTTTTTTTTTTTTAAAAAAAGGCCACTAAGCGTGTCGCTTAGGGTTGATTTTCATATATAATAAAAGGAAGTACAATAATGGAGGGGGGCATAGACCTGACCTCCGCAATATATGAACAAGTACACTTCGGAAAGACTTGTAATCTATGGTGTCACATATGACTACGCATAATAGTTCATACGGACAATGGTACAAAAGAACGGTTAGTACCAAATTAACTATGAACAAAATATAGAGGCCTAAGCTAATTAGTCGGCTCCAAAGATACCAACCTCTACACTTGTAATAGTGTAGGATAAACCTATGAAAGGTGGCAAAAGTTCTATCATAATGAGAGACTCTATCTTCTATCTTGCTTTGGCATGAGAATACAAGAAAGCTAGATAGAAGATAGAGAGCAAAAACAGTCCAATGAGCTTGGTCAATCAATCGTGAAGACTTGACAGAAGAGGGAAAGCTCTGAAATGACTTTGTCGAGGAGTCCTTGTATGCTAATGTTCTTGTGTCTTTCCCTTGGCAGTGAGTGCTGTGGCTAATTACCATGGCCAAGACATTTGCCAAAGAGAACACATGGGTTGCCAGGGAGCTGTTGGGATGCAAAGGTAGAGGTGCACAATTGTCAAACTGTCCAGAGGTAATGACAGGAGAGAGTGAGCCGCGCAGGTGTTCCTTTTCAGCTGTGAATGCAGTTGTAAATGCTGCATTTTGTTGTGCCCTTTTGTAGTTGTATCTTTTGATCACTTCAAGAGGGCATGGATTGACTGCATACTGCTGAAGCATTTGGTGACTTTTTCTTCTGTTTGATGCTGCTGAAAATGGTGTTGTATTTTCTGCTTGTCTTAAATCACTGAGGGTGGGCCAGTTGTAGGGGTTGGCTAAGATGAGTGGAGTGTCACAATCCAAGTGATAGTAACTCAGCAGGTTTTATATTCGTACTGGTTTCTCATGTGGAACCATAGAAGGAATTCAATCACTACTAATTGGTATCTTTATTTATGCATCAATGACGATAGATGCATTCGCCATAGTTTTAGCATTACGGCAAACCCGTGTCAAATATATAGCTGATTTGGGCGCTCTAGCCAAAACGAATCCTATTTTGGCTATTACCTGCCAAATTGAAACTCATCTTTCTTCCTCAACATGAGGCTTGTAGACTCGTGACGCAACACGACTGAACGACTTAATGTTTCAGGTTCACAGGAAGATTCTGGACAGAAGTATTCAAACTCTTATCAGTTGATGCAAACACTCCCAAGTACCTGCAAAATGAAACAAATAGGTCAGTGAAAAGAGGTGGGGGGGGGGGCTCAATTTCCAGGTTCTTGTGGAGGCTGGAACTGAGACTGGGGAGAAGGGAGCCATGATGATCCCTATTCTATCTTCTTGGTGTAGGTTCTTGTGTAAACTACACACCAGAAGATAGATGCTCGACTGAAAGGCCAAAAAGTGGCTGTACAGATCACAGTATGGTGACCTGTGGGGTGGTTTGTGACTGAAAAGAGGTTGACACAGTGTTGATGCTAACAGTTGTGAGTATACCCCATTTGATGATGTGGTGTAAGCATGGTATCTGGTGTTCAAGGAAGCTGGATTTGGGTAGTTGACTGGGTGGGAGTTAACTGTCATGGTATGATGCCAGTGTGTCAATGAGAGTTGATGTGGTAGTAGGAAACCTGCTGAATTGAGTAGCATGAAAGTTTCAAGGCTACTTGAGTGTGACTTTGGTGCCTGTAGGGGGCACAGTGATTGTTTTCCTGGTGATGGGTGCTCATCTGTGTTAGAAGTGAATGTGGGTGTGTTGAAATATAAGAAGGTCAGCATGGAGAGGTATGGAGGGTGGTGGACTGCTGGTTGTTTATTGTTGTAAGAGTGGGTGAAAGGTGAATTTTGATGGAGGGTAAATGTCAGATGAGAAATCATCAGAAGTACCTGCAACATGAAAAGAAACTGGTTAGCTAAAAGAGGGGGGAGGGGAATATCAGCAAGGGGTTCCAGTTGATCCTGAGCATTGGATTCCTGTTAGTTATAACTAGGAATGGTGCATTGGTGAAGAGAGGTGATTTGTGGAGATAGTGAGTATGTGAGCAGACTGTATTGAGGATATATCTGAGTGTAACCATAGCCATGAGTATCAAGGGTTGGGGGGTGTGGCTCTGTGTGTTCTGGGGAGCTTGATTTCTGTGGTTTTCTTGTGTCTAAAAGCTGGCATACCAATGGAATCCATGTGAATTTGGCCTCTTATGTGGTTGGGGAGAGAAGAGGTATTGGAGAAGTGAGTCAGGATAGTGAGTTCATGGCTAAGTTTAGAGAGGGAGTCAGCTGGGCAATTAGCTTCTCTATAGACATGAGATGCTGAGAAGGCCTGACATTGTGAGCTTAGGTTCCTTAGCTGAAGAAGCTTGATGTCCAAGGTCCATGGGGGTTGGCTTTTTTGTTGTAACCATTGAATAAGGATGGCAGAATCAGATTCAAGGTTAACCTTGTCGTAGCCATTGGAAAGACACCACTGGAGACCAATTATAGCAGCATCTGTTTCTGCTTCATTGTTGGTTCCTGTCCCTAGTGGTGCTGCTATAGCGTGGATCAAATCTCCATCTTGTCCCCTAATGAGCACCCCTGCTCCAATTCTGCCTGGGTTAGAGAGAGCACTACCATCACTGTTGATTTTCACAAAAGGGGGGTTTGGTTTCTCCCAGATAACTTGGGTGCATTTGGTGGTATGGGTGATTTGTTCAAGCAGTGGGTAGAGAAGAGACCAATTGGTAGGCCATGTGATAGTAGGGAAAGATGCTCTGAGAAGAAGATGGATATCAGATGAAATAGCAAAGAGGACCCTAGTCAGGGAGGTATGTTTGGTACCGTATCTAGCACTACACCTATTTTTCCACAAATTCCAACATATAATGATAGGTGTAGTGTCTAAAATCAACTTGTGTACTCTGTTGTTACTCTTATGAAGCCACCAGTTCATTAAAAGCAATCTAAGAGGCATGTTTTCAGTGGATATGCCTGCAATGCCTCCAAATTTCTTCCAAACTATTGTTGCAAAGTTACCTGTGCTGAAAATGTGCTCGACAGATTCAGAGGCATGAAGTGAGCAGCAGACACATCTAGTAACTGTGGGAGAACTAAATTGGAGAACCCTGTCATCTGTTGGTAACTTGTTCCTCAAAGCTCTCCACACACAAAAGGACCATTTGAAGGGTATTTTTTTGTGCCATATCATTGCATTGGAAAGGCTGTGTGATCTCTTGACTCTCAGAGAGTTCCAGGCAGAAGAACAGGTGAATTTTCCTGATGTGTTGAGAGTCCATATGGGTTTATCAGAGGTGATGGTATCAGTGTAGATGGGAATTTGGATTATGTGAGGAATTTTGTGTGCAGGAGCAATTTCATTAAGCTTCTGAAGGCTCCAATTTCCATTTTCCCATAGAGAGGAGACCAACAACTTTCCAGGTCGACCAGTTGAGGATCTGTGATTTGCTAATGGTCCATCTCCAAGCCAATTATCCCACCAAAAACTACAATTTCCTGAAAACAACCTCCACTGGATAGCCTTTTCAGCTTCTTTTTTAATTGACATCAGTCTTTTCCAGGTCTGTGACTGGCCAGAATCCCACTTCTTGGCGACAGGATGAGATCTTTGGCAATACTTGGCTTTGAGAAAAGAACTCCAAAGGGAGTTTGAAGTTCTGAGGTTCCACCATTGTTTAGCCTCCATTGCTTTGCATACATCAGATATGGATTTAAAACCAATGCCCCCTTCTTCCACAGGAGATGATAATTTGCTCCAAGAAGCCCAGTGGTACTTACATTTGTCTTTTTCCATGCCCCAAAAGAAATTTGCCATCAATCTCTCAATTTGTTTCATAATAGACTTGGGTGGAGAGATGGCTGAGAGAAGGTGAATTGGTAAAGATTGGAGGACATATTTAATGAGAGTAGCCCTCCCCCCCATAGGATAGCATTTTTCCATGCCACCCTCTAATTCTACTGACCACCTTTGCAATCAAGCTGTTGAAGTGAGAAATTCTAAGTCTGCCTGTATACAAGGGGCAACCTAGATAAGTTAAGGGTGAATCTTTCCTGTAGAAACCAGTGATAGATTGAATCCTTCTCAAGGTGGATTGCCTTGCATTTGAAGCTGTCATGAAATGACTCTTGCACTTGTTTATTTGTTGCCCTGATATTGATTCATAGCTCTTGAGAATCCACATTATTCTATTGAGAGATGGCCTATTACCAGAAGAGAAGATGATGATGTCATCTGCAAAGCTGAGGTGATTCACCTGGGGGCCTCTTCTCTCCATGTAAAAACCATTGAAAAACTCATCATGAGTTAGGAGATTAAGCATTCTAGAAAGCAATTCTGCACCTAAAATGAACAAGGCAGGGGCCAGGGGATCACCCTGTTTCAGGCCTCTAGAGGAGGGGAAGAAACCACACCTAAGACCATTGATAATGACAGAATACCAATTGTTAGAAAGGGTCCTCCATATCATGTCTATGATTCTTTCACAAAAACCCAGCCTTCTTAACATGATGCATGTGAAAGCCCAGGAGACTCTATCATAAGCCTTAGCCATGCCAAGCTTTATGACTACATTGGACCCAATATTTGGCTTCTTGATTCCATGAACAATTTCCTGGGCTAACATGATGTTCTCTGAGATATTTCTACCCTTGACAAAACCAGACTGGTTAGCAGAGATGATCCTGGGGAGAATTGGAGCTAGTCTAGAGCAGATGACTTTGGAAATGATTTTGTTGACAAAATTGCTCAGACTGATAGGTCTGAAATCAGTGAGAGAGTTTGGAAATTCCACTTTAGGGAGCATGACTATACATGCATGAGTCATGTATTTGGGCATTATGCTTCCCCCAAAGAAGGACAGTACAACATTTAGAAGGTCCATCTTGATAATGTCCCAGCAAACTTGGTAGAATTTTCCATTCATACCATCAGGACCTGCAGCACTTGCCGGATTCATTGAGAAGACCACTTGTTTAAGTTCTGACATAGAAGGATCAGCACTCAGAGTTTCATTGTCTTCAGGAGTAACCAAAGAGGGAATACATGCTAGAAGGTCTTCTCTAATGCAGTCTCCTGGTTCAGAGAAAAGGTCATGGAAATATGAACTAGCAGCATCACCAATATTATCATCTCCTTGAATCCAATTTCCATCTTCATCCTTAATCTTGTGAATGAATAGCTTTCTTCTTCTCCCCCTTATAAGGCTGTGAAAGTATTTGGAGTTGCCATCACCTTCCTTAAACCATTGAAGCTGAGTCTTTTGTTTCAGTATACTCTCTTCAAGTTTTAGGTATGTAGTATATCTTGCTTTAACCTCATGAAGATGCATTCTGTCCTTTTCATCATTTGTGGTAGCCCAAGCCATTTCTGCATCCTTTAGTTGTTCCTCAAAATCCCTAGCCTTTTGGAAGATGTCACCATACTCTTGTTTAGACCATTTGCTGAGGGTATTACTGAGTGACTTGAGCTTTTGGTGGAAGATCCACATTGGACTCCCTTGGATATTTTGATTCCATACTTCTTTAACAAGAGGTAGAAATTTGTCATTATCAGTCCAGCAATTTAGAAATCTGAAGTATTTCTTGGTATTCTCTTGTCTTGCATGTATCTCCAATAGAAGAGGAGTATGATCAGATCCAGAAGATGCCAGATGAGTGACTGTAGTGGAAGGAAAGGTCACCAACCATTGATCATTTACCAAGCCTCTGTCAAGTCTCTTCCATACTATAGCACATTGACCTCTGCCATTTGACCATGTGACCTTAGAGCCATAGAAACCAAGATCAACTAGTCCACAATCTTCAATCATGCTCAAAAAATCCATACTTTTGTTCATTTGATAAGGCACACCTCCTATTTTTTCTTCAACAGATGCAATCACATTAAAATCACCTATCACACACTATGGCAATGTGTATTGGGTGGACTTTTGTCTTAAAGAGGTCCATAGGGGTCTTCTCATGAGCTGTTTGCATTTGGCATATATGACAGTGACAATAAAGGGGTTATCAGAGGCAACATGTTGTAACTGAAGGGAAAGTTGTTGTTCATCATGGTCCAGAATTGAGGCAGAAAAGTCACTATCCCAAAACACCCAGATTTTGTTATTGATGTTAGAAGTAGCATGGCTCATGTTCAGTTGTGTCTTAAAGTGATTGATGTGGGTATTATCAAGAAAGGGTTCAAGAACTGCAATGAATGAGAGTTGGTGAAGTTGTTTTAGGATTTTGAGCCTTTCAATGGCTCCTGAGGTCCTAATCCCTCTTGCATTCCATATGATTGTACTAATCATTGGAGTGAGAAAGGTGTTTTATGGGTTGGTGGGACACTGCTGCTTCTAGCAGCTTTGCTTCTTGTTAATCTTGGTGAGGCTTTTACAATGGCAGAGGTTCTGGCAGAGATTTTGGTCTCCTGTTTTTCCTTACCATTGAATGCAACTGATAGGAGATCACAGTGTTGCTCAGCTTCAATATCCTCATCAGATAGATCATCTACATTTATTGGATTTTCTTCCATATCATCCTCAGATTGGATTGGAAGGTATTCATCAATTAATGGTGAAAAACGATTGAGATGACATTGCTCTTGAGTTGTGTCTAAGATGCAGGGGTCTGGGGTTGGTACTGGAACTGGAGTGTGTTTGTCACTGATAATTGCAAGGGGCTTGGTGGAGAGAACTAGCATGGCTTTTGGAGATTGTTGGACAATATGGGTGTTTGGATTATTGGTAACTTGTGAGTTGGGGCTTATAGAGATGAGAGGGTCTGGGGGGGCTTCTGGCTCCTTGATGACAATACCAGAATTCTGTTTTCTTAGTGCCCTTCTCTTTTTCTGACTGAGCTTGTTTTTGGATTTCTGGGGTTGTATAGGGAAATCAGTTGCAACCTGAGCTTTCCCTTTCAAGAGAGCTTTCAATTGTGCATCACAGTCCTCAGGCAGATCACTATAACCATCAGAATCATCACTATGTTCCACAATTGTTGGAGCAGACCTTGGAGAGCATGTTAGGTCATTTATAGTAGCAGAAGTGGTAGCAGGGGCTTGTTGGTCAATCCTAGGTTCATCACATTGTGCAGTAGCACACTCATGCAAAACATGAGGAAGACCCACCCCCTTGGCAACCCCTTCATGACTAGAACTAGGTATCTCCTGACTTGCCACCTTTCCTCCATCAACAACAGGAATTAGGGGAGGGGAGTTACTCATAGCATTAGTAGAATTATCAAGAGGGGAGTGGGAATTGGGTTGATTCTGAGCCACAGAATCATCACTCCTCTCCAGTGAAGCTGGAGGATTGATAGGGGGGTTACCTTGTGCCTTCAGAGAGGTTTGGTGTTCCTGATTTTCAGAAAGTGGTTGCTGTTGATGTTTCTTACTTTGCACAGCTCCTCTGAACTTTTTCTTCTTCTGTGTCTGCCATTCATCATTTGATACTCCCTCAGTTAGTTTTTGGATTTCATCTTCATGCTGGTGATTCCTTTGTTGGTGCATTTCATTCTGGTGGCTTCTTGCTTCTAGTTTGCTTTCTTTTGGAACTGAGTTCAGAGGCTTTTGAGTGAGATGTTGTACTGAATTGTGCTGTTGTGTGGATGTTCCTGCATCATTTTTGGTATTACTTTGTTGCCCTGTGGTTTCCATCTCTTTTCTTCTTTTTTTCTCTTCTTCATGTCTTCTGATTTCACAAGTAACTTCTGAGTGACCAAGATGTCTACAGTGGGTACAGTAGGCAGGTGTGTTATCATATTGAACTTCCAGCCATTCACCCTCTCCATTCTCATCCTGATCATCATCATATCCCAACCAAACATGGTGTGGTCTTTCCTTTGTAAGATCAATTTGGATTTTGACTTTAGCAACACTGCCCCTTGTCTTCTGAAATGAAGCTAGATCCAGGTACAAAGCCTTGCCAATAGGTGATAAAAGAGGGGTGAGGATTTCCATGTAGTAAAGGTGCCAAGGTAACTCTGGGATGACTACCCATTTGGGAATCACAGGAGAGTCCTCATTTGGTTTGAACTTAGGAGACCAGGCTTCTAGTTTCATCAATTGACCTTGAATGAACATGGTTTGTTTGCCCCAGACTGTGGAATGATCATATTCATTGTCAAGATCTATGTATACAGTTCTAGCATTAAAATGCACTATCTTGACTCCTCCTCTCAACTCTGTTTGTGCAATGAAACTCTTCCTGATGTTCTCCATTCTAGGCATGGTATTAGAAAACTTCCCTACAATGGTGAATTTGCATCTGTCTGCAAATTTGATCATGTAGTCTTCCTTTTTGAAGACCACTGCTGGCTGTCCTTGTTTGGTGGTGATCTTTGGGGGGGTAAAGGAGAGTGGTTGAAGTTCAGCCTGATGTCTTGCTCTGAGCCTGTTTACATAGGAGTGGGAGACTGTTGGTGGAGGGGGAGGTGCATTAGGAGGGGCATTATAGGGTGGTTTGGTTTTAGTGGGGTTATTCTGATCTTCAAGATGTGGGGGCTTAGCATTTGGGATTTGTTTACTAGTTTGCCCTGGTTGTGTGACAGATTGAGTGATAGGTTTGTGTGCTTTTTTGGAGTTATTGGGTCTATCAAAGTTAGAAGAGACTTTAAGGTTTGGTCTGGTATTATTGGTTGAGTCTAGGTTGTTCTTTGAGATGTTGTTGGTGGTATTGTTAGGGCCTATCTGGATGGTTGTTTGGTTATCAGGTAAGAGGGGGGTATTGGCTTGGGAAATTAGAGTGGTTGGTGCCTTAGAATCCTTACTCAGTTGAGTATTGTTTGGGCAGGTATTAGCAGCAAGATTTATTGAATGATCACCAATTAACAGATCCTTGAAGGCTTCAGTGTTTTGGCAGTGAACAGTACTTTCAATGGAACAGTGCATTGGTGTCTCAATTTCTTTATTCGAACAAGTTGGTTGAGCTATGGCTGGGACAAATGCTTGAGAGCCACTAACCTGTATGTTGCCTGTTGATTGGCATTGAACCTGATCAAGTTTGATCCCCTGAAGCTGCACAGGGGAGTCATTTGCAATTGCTCGATCACTGTTCATTGAACAGTACTCGAAAGCACCATTTTGAAAATTCGAGGAGTTTAAGCCAATTTGAATTTGGTTTGGAGGCATGGACACCATCATCTGGGATTGAGGAGAAGATTGGCATTGGGTTTGAGCTTCAATTATTCTCCGGGCACCATGGTCGACCACTTGTTGAGGTTGATGATTGCCTGTTGATGAGGAAAGCCCGTTTGGATTGTTGGGGTGACTTGTAACTTGATAAAAAGGATCCTTGGGAGGCAGGGAAGGATCCTCAGTGGTGAATTGAGTGCACATTGAAGCAGGGAGGCTATGAAAGCTTGGTCGAATCCCTGTGAAGCTACAGTGATCCTCACCACCTTTCATAATATTCGACAAGACTGGAACATGTAAAATTTGATTGGGTTGGTTCAAATCACTCTCCTGAACTCCAGGAATCATTTTGCATTGGTTTTGAATGGCTAAGTTCACCGGAGCACCATGTCCGGCCAACTGAGATTGATCAGGTTTGTGCAGCTGACCAGAGGACGCAGAAAAACCAGAGATTTGGCTTGAAATTTGCTGGAGATGTTCCTCAGGACTAGTAGAAGGGGAATTTAATCTTGGTTGGCTTCCAATTTGCTTAGAAATCAAAATTGCATTTCGTCGACTACTTGGAGAAGATGAACTGCCTGGGACTTGCGATTGCAAAATTGGAAACTCTGAATGATACCTAGTTGAAATTGAATGGTCAGGTGAGTTCTCCTTTTGGGTAGGAGCATTTTGGTACCCTACTTGGTCCATTGTGATCACTGGAGGTTGCTGCGAGAAATTGAGCAGTCCGCCGGAATTTGCCAATTCTTCATTGCCGGCGATTTCCACGGTGAAATTGTTTGAATTTTGGAGGAGAGGTACGCATTGAGGTGAAGAGCAATCCCCATGGATTGGATTTACAGAATTTGACCCAGAATCGCATTGGGAAATTTCAGAAAGCCCAGTGCGATTTATTGCTACAGTGATCGCGACACCATTTTGGATATTCGTAGCGTTTGGGTTGGAGTTTTGAGATGATTCTTGAACGAGTGTATGCGCAATGGGGAGACGCACAGTTTGGCGTTGGTCCGGTGGTTTTTGGCCACCGGACGGTTTTAGGGTTTAGGGTTTAGGGTTTAGGGTTTAGGGTTTAGGGTTTAGGGTTTTAGGGTTTTAGGGTTTAGGGTTTAGGGTTTAGGGTTTAGGGTTTAGGGTTTTAGGGTTTAGGGTTTTAGGGTTTTAGGGTTTAGGGTTTAGGGTTTAGGGTTTAGGGTTTAGGGTTTAGGGTTTTAGGGTTTTAGGGTTTAGGGTTTAGGGTTTAGGGTTAGGGTTTAGGGTTTAGGGTTTAGGGTTTAGGGTTTAGAGTTTTAGGGTTTAGGGTTTTAGGGTTTAGGGTTTAGGGTTTTAGGGTTTTAGGGTTTAGGGTTTAGGGTTTAGGGTTTTAGGGTTTTAGGGTTTAGGGTTTAGGGTTTAGGGTTTAGGGTTTAGGGTTTAGGGTTTAGGGTTTTAGGGTTTAGGGTTTTAGGGTTTAGGGTTTTTTTTTTTTTTTTTAGCAATCCACTAGGCAGAGCCTAGGGCTAGTTTTTTATTAATAACATAAACGAAAATTACAACGAAATAGGAATAGTACAAATAAGGGGGGACAATAGCACCGGAATTGTTACCCACATAACACATACCGGGCTAACCTTACGTACTAATCCTATTGAGGTTTGAAGACCTCACTATCTAGCAAGCATGTAAAAAATAAGAACTTGACCGGACTAGATATTCTATGATCATCACAGAATTTATAACATATTCTGTGATGATATTACAAATGATAATACTTATAAAATGATAGAATATAATGAAGTAGGAATTAAAATCTTGTCCCCGCTTTTCCAAACTTGTAAAAAATTCCATTTGTAGTTCTTTGTCATTTTCCTCAACCGTGTTCAAAATGTATTCAAACTTCATCAATTCTTTCTTGAACGGTAGGACCTCCTTGACGCTGTTGGGGCAGCCTGTTTTTGTTTGGCAGCTCTCATAGGAGGTCGCCTAACAATTGGTCTTTTGTCAGACATTGTTGCAATTTTCATCCAGATAGCACCTCCTTGACTTGTTCCAATGTGGTCCTCGACGGTATTTGGTGGTGTATCTATGAAATGCAAGCATGTGCGACAATGGAGCTTATTCGGAATGAAATCTGGAGCCTCCAACTTGTTCTTTAATTTTCCAGTCTTAGAATTTTCAAAAAATGAAATTTGAGTTTCATCTTTGATAACTCTTTCCACACGATGACTTGTAAATTGAAAACGTTGTTTAAGCCTATTTTCTTGCTCCCTTTTCAAATTTGCGCAACTGAATTTTTCTGACAATGGTTCCACTGCTTCATCCTCGTACTCATCTTCCCACTCTTCGTCATTAGGATCAGTGTCTTCGCTGGCATCTTCACTCTGTTGATCTGCTCCTTCATTAGTCGATTCTACATCAAAGCCAGCATCTTTATCCCATTCTTCATTACCAAAATTATTATTACCGGTAGAGAGCATTAGTTGTCCTGATTCACCTCCGTATGACCCCATTGATTGTGATGGAATTTCATACACCGATGTGTTCAAGGTTACAAATGGTTGTTTGACCACCGTACTATTCTTTACCATTGCTGCCTGGGCTTCTTTAATAATATTTTCGACATGTTGGCTAGAGTAATGCAATGTCGGAACACTGGAACTATATTCCATTAGCTCCCCCGCAGTCATTTGGTCGTCAACAGGAACAAGAGAAAACTGATTTGAACGTTCATATTGATCTCCACAGTCCTTCGACGTAGCTTTTACTATTTTTTCTCCTCCGTTTTCTTGTTTTTTGTTTCCATGCGGTTTGTTAATTTCTTGCAACGACAGATTCTTCTCAATTGTAACACCAATAACAATTTCCTTGTATGTTTTTTTATTTTCCTTGATGCTTTCTTTCCATGCACTATCGCCTAAAGAAGTGCAAGATAGTGACTTTGTATGATGCCCACGTTTGAAAGTTTCATCTTTACAAAGTTGTTGATTATTCAAAGAACCAATAGGGCCCACGTGTCTCCCTTGTTTGTCCACCCATTGATTTGTTTTATCTATTTTTGAATTAATCTTTGAAAAGTCAACAAGAAGCTTTGAAAACTCACCTACTGAAGGAATAGTTTTGTCATCTAGTGGACTTTTGTCTTCAACTGGGCCCTCCACATGACACACATGCCCCACGATTTGCTCACATTTCGGCTCCACTTGAGCAAATTCACGCCTAACCATTGAAAAATCTCCATCCATATGCTGTTCACCAATTTTCACAAAGGAATTTGAAAAAATTCCTTTTTTATTCATAGAACCCATAACGTGACCATGCTGCTGGACGATTTTTCCAACGTTACTGCTTTGTCTTTTTAGTACTTTTCCATAATTAAATGGTTCTTTTCCAGCTGCCTCATCCTGTTCAAGCACATGGTGGGCCGCAACTTTGTCTACATTTTGCTCCCTTTGAGAATTTTTGCCACATTTTTCCTTTAACTTTGAGACTTCAGCATATTGATGCGTTAACTGTGCCGTAATTTCAGCTGCGTTATTGTTATCTTCATGATCACCATGGCCCGCACTTTTGACTATTATTTGTTGTAAACTCCCATTGTCGCCACCTTCATCTTCCTTTCTCACCATTGCCGGAAAATCAAGCTTTGCTATATCACCATCAAATTCATCTCCTTTATGAACTAAGTTACTCGATAGCAATGTTTCCTTAACCTTCTGTAAACCATCAGATTGGTTCATTTCCACTTGCATTACATCTTCAACTCGTAAATCATCTAGTTGCCCAGCTCTTTTAGCATTCAAAAATTCTCTAGCATCCCCTTTCAGTTGTTTAATATTAGCCAACTCACTAACATGGATTTTATCAATTTCTGTCTCTCTTCCTTGTTCAAATTCCTCAGATTCTTGTTCTTTGTCTCTCATCAAGCGGCATGATCTTTCTTCATGTCCTTGATGCTTACAGAAAGAGCAGTACTTTGGTAAATTATCATAGGTAACCTCCTGAAAAAATTCACAAGATTTTCCAGTAGTTCTATCTATGATTTCCAACCTAACTCTTTTGGGATGTTTATCTAAAAGATTCAGCAAGACCTTTACTCTAGCAGCACTTGGACGAGTACGATCTTGAGTAGCTTTATCCACAGCAAGAGGTTTCCCACACGCAGAGGCAATTGACATTAAGGATCTTTTAGCAAAGAAGTTGGGTGGAAGACCTGGAAGAGAAATCCAAATCACTGCCATGGATGTTTCTTCTTTGGGATTGAATCCTATAGTCCATGGAAAATTTCTGAAAAAGAAATTTTCACCTCTTGCCTTGATATATCCGGTAGATCTTGATAAAAATTTAACATAATCGTTAAATATATCAAATCTCACTAGGATATGCCGAAATTCCAGCAGCCCAATGTTACAACATCCTTGAATATCAAATTGTGTTGAGAAAATTTTTCTAAGCTCTTGTAAATCAGGTTTTCCATATGAGAATTTCATTACAACAGCTTGATGTAACCCCTCCTCCCTTGTGAATTGATTAACTTCTTCCATTGAAAATTGTATAGTTGGTTCACCATGAATGGACAACACAGGAACCAAATCTATAGTTGTAGCTTGTTTTGAACTAACCAGATCAGCATAACTTTTTGGATTGTTGTTTGTTGTTGTGTTGTTAGCTATTTGGTTTACCTCTCCCACAACCAAAGGCTGGGGAGAGATTGCAGCAGCCATGGCTGCCCTTGCTCAGAAAAACGCCACTGTTAGAGAGAGAAAGTAGAGAGAAGGCATAACTTTTTGGATTGGGTTTAGGGTTTTTTTTTTTTTTTGGCAATCCGCTAGGCATAGCCTAGGGCTAGTTTTTTTTATTGATAACATAAAAGAAAAATTACAACAATTAGGAAAAGTACAAATAAGGGGGACAGTAGCATCGGTATTGTTACCCATATAACAAATACCAGGCTAACCTTATCGTACTAATCCTATTGAGGCATAAATAGTCTCACTAGCAAGCATGCAAAAAGAAAGAACTAGCTAAAACAAGATACTCTATGATCATCACGGAATTTATAACATATTCTGTGACGATATTACATAGAACTATACTAATGTGATGATAGATTAAAAAAATGAAGAAACCACCTTGGTGCTCTCTTTTCTCTAAACTTGTAAAAACTTCAATGTGTAAACTCTTATCTTCGTCCACAACTCTTTTCAAAATGTCTTCAAAATTCATGCTTTTTTCTTCGAGCGATTGGACTTTGTAGATGTAGTTTGAGTGATTTGTTTTTGTTTTGCATTTCTCATTGGGAGCCTCCTTATGTTTGCATCTTCATTCATCCTACCGTCCCAACTTCTATCCCTTGATCGAAAGTTCCTGCTTTTTCCACTATGTAAAGGTGATAAGTCACCTTTTCTTGCTGCCTCTACTCTACATTGTTGTAAAATTGCATCTTCCTCTCCTTCTTCATACATGTCTCTCCCCAAATTCACAGGGTGCGGAGCATTTTGGGGGATATCAAATGTCACCATTGCAGATTCTCCTTGTGCTCTTTCCACAATTGCCTTGCTTTGTTGTTGTTGTTGTATGTCTTGTATTTTCCTGTTTTTTACTACACGACCAGTGCTAAATGCACACTGATTTTGCAAATTAACAGGTTTGGAACATACCATCGCGTCAATTAATTTTCTGTCCTCTACTGTGATGAGTGATGCATTAAAATCTTGCTGCTCATGTTCTGCCTTTGATGGTAACAGTGTTGTTCTTGAAGTGGTTGCATTTAGTTGTTGCTGACCAGCATTTGAAAGTGATCCTGCTAAATCATGCTGCTGCTGGTCCGTAGATTTTGCAAAATATGATTTTGCATTTTCCTGCAGCTCTTCAATTAAAGCTCGCGCTTCAGCTGGCAATATTGCATTACTTTGCTGCTGCGTTTTAGACACTGCTGGCTGCTGCTTCTGTTCAGTTGATATTGCATCAACTGTTCGATCATTAGCATCTTGAAGAGTTCGACTTTTTTGTGTTATTGCTGCTCGACTCGATGCTGCCTTTGGAGATATTTTGGGCTGAAAAACTGGTGCATTGACATTCAAGTTGCTCTTGTGACTTGTTGCTTGTTCACCAAACAGTTTTGTGGAGCCGCCTATTTTAATTGACATCACTTCCTCGTCCCCACTACACATCTCATCGTCATCCGAAGAGTCCTCCGCAAAATTGATGCCCAAATCATCTTCATCTTCATATTCACGTTGGTTATCCCATAGCTTAGAATTAATAACCATCTCCCTCAGATTTGCTTTAACTATCTCATTGTTATTTCCTGTGGATGCTACCATCTGCCCATGATCACGTTCAAGCTCCCCAAATGATTCTTGAGAAGGGATATCATAAACAGAGGTATTCAATGTGACAATTGGTAGTTTCACCAATGTAGAGTTCATCATCATTTCCTTCTGGGTGTCTTTAATGATTTGTTCTACATGAGGATTTGAAAATTGCAAAGTAGGTATAGTTGTACTGTGAGCTTGTACGCCAATCAGTTCATGTCTCAAATTGTTGTTTGAGTTGTTTCGTCGCACACCCAAATTATTTCCCAATTCGCTACTGTGATGTCCATCTTCACGATCAATGGTCAAGGCTTCAAAAGCATTTGTGCATCTAACATTTTCTGTTGTGGATTCCTACTTTTTGGAAACATTAGTAGCAATTTTATTAGGTGAAACTACTGTCCAATCCTTAGCCACGTTACTCTTTTGCCCAGTTTCCTTTGTAAGTCGTCCAGCTTCAGTAGGTGTTGGATTAGTTTCATCACGACCTATCGCAGCAGTAGCACATTGAACAACTGCTTTGTCCAGCTTTGTACCTGCATCAATATTTCCAGTGTTTTCCTGTTGGCCAACCCCATAAATTGGGTTTTCAAACAAATTCACAAATGCATCAGTAGCTTTAGGAGCCTTAACCATATGTCGATCGCCGGCTTGAATCAATGCAACAGTAGACTCCAAGTTTGAGCATACTGCATCTGCGTGTTCTAGTACCACATTTGTTGCATTATTTTTGGCCTTGGTTTCTCGATCGGCATTAGTATTAGCCATCCCAACAGCATTTCGACCTTTAACAATGCTAGTAGCATTTGACACATTTATACCTGTTGCACATTCATCTTTAGAAGCATCCAAAATTGGATTCCCAATCTGTGAATCACCAAACATAGGCTGCACTAGCTTGCTTGAACTAGCGTTAGGAACACCAACAGCAACACCTTCATTGATAGTATCATCCTTAGGAACACCAACATCTTGCAAAACCTGCTGCAACACAGAGTTGTTTTTTTCAGCAACTGGAACACTTACATTAGAAACATTATCACCAGCAGCTCCTTTGTTTCCAGATGGGCCAGCTGCTTTTTCAACACTTTCAACCAATTGTCCTGCTTTAATAGCAATCAAAAAATCCCTAGCATCACCTTCAAGTTTTTCAAGACTGCCATGGCCTTTAGATTCCTTCACATGTACTGTTTTTTCAATCTTTTCCTCTGTCCTCCAACGACACGAATTATGTTCATGTCCTTGGTGTTTACATCGCGTACAATATTTAGGTAAATTATCAAATACGATCTCCTGGTAGTATTCAGCTTTTTTTCCAGACTTCATATCGACGATGTTTATCTTGATTCTCTGAGGATGTTTGTCCAATAAATCGATCAAGACTTTAACTCGTGCCGTACTTGGTCGTGTTCGATCTTGTGTTGCCTTATCTACTGCAAGAGGCTTTCCCACAGCAGAAGCTATGGATAACAATGACTTTTTTGCAAAAAAGTTTGCTGGCAAATCAGGAAACGAAATCCACACCACAGCTTTTGACGTTTCTTCGCGAGGGTTAAAACCCATGGTCCAAGGAAACGTCCTAAAGAAGAATTCGTCTCCCTTTTCCTTAACATAACCAGTCGATCTTGACAATACCTGAACAAAGTCTTCAAAAAGATCAAATCTTACTAGGATATGCCGATATTCTAGCTGTCCAACGTTGCATTTACCTTTGACGTCAAGTTGTTTTGGTATAATTTGCCGTAACTGTTGGATGTCTGGTTTGCCATATGAAAATTTTAGAATTACTGCCTGATGTAGTCCCTCTTCGATGGTAAACTTGTTCACCTCTTCAACTGTGAATTCAACTGTCGGTTCTCCGTGGATCATATGAATTGGACTTAACTCCATTTTTGACGAAACTGTCGCATATTTGGATTGTTGCATCAATTCAGCATACAACTGTTTTGGCTTAACGTTTTGAGCTGTCTCTTGAGTGTTAAGTTTTGCCTCTCCCACAGCCATAGGCTGGGGAGAGGTCACAGCAGCCATGAAAATCTTCAAGATTAGTTGTTCAGTCACTTACATATGTATGAATTCTTCAGCACGTTAATGATACCAAGAATGCTTCAACACCTTCAAACACAAATGCAGTAGCCTTTGGTCGATGCTACAGTAACGTGAAGATGTTTTTTAAGAACTATTTTTGATTTCTGAAAATTACCAGTGAACTACGACCAAACTGAGTTAGAGATCGATCAGTGAATGAGGTCACGCTCCAACCTTCTGTCACGCAAATTCGCGATCAGATTTCGAGCTACAGTTTATTAAGAAATCATCTATGAATCATGAACTTTCTCGTGTTGTAGCAGCTCTCATGGGGTTTAGGGTTTTTTTTTTTTTTGGCAATCCACTAGGCATGGCCTAGGGCTAGTTTTTTATTAATAACAAAAAAAAGAAAATTACAACAATAAGGAAAACTACGAATAAGGGGGACAATAGCACCGGAATTGTTACCCATATAACAAATACCGGGCTAACCTTACCGTACTAATCCTATTGAGGCTTGAAAACCTCACTAACTAACAAGCATGTAAAAAGAAAGAGCTAGCTAGTACTAAATACTCTATGATCATCACAGAGTTTATAACACACTCTGTGATGATAAAACATAGAACTATACTAATGTGATGATAAAATACAAAGATGAAGAAACCACCGTGGTGCTCTCTTTTCTCTAATCTTGTGAAGTCTCCAATTTGTAGACTCTTATATTCATCAACATCTCTTTTGAAAATATATTCAAAAATCATGCTTTCTTCTTGGAACGATTGGACGTTGTAGATGTGGCTTGGGTAATCTGCTTTTGTTTGGCGTTTCTCATTGGAGGTCGCCTGATATTTGCATCATCCTTCACTCTACCGTCCCAACTTTTATCCCTTGTGCGTGATTTCTTGCTTTTTCCACTGTGCATTGGTGATAAATCACCTTTTCTTGCTGCGTCAACCCTACACTGTTGTAGCATGGCATCTTCCTCTCCTACTTCGAAAAGTTCTCTCCCCAAGTTTATAGATTGTGGTGCATTTGAAAAAACATCAACCAAGGCCAATTCTCCAGTAGGATTTTCCACCATTGCATGTGGAGCATTGCTACCTGCATTTGAGTTTGCAGAAATTAAGGCAGTAGAACTCACCAAAACATCCAAAAGCTTTCGCTCCTCTTTTGAGATTACTGGGACAGATTTAATGATTTGATATTGCCCAGATTGTGGTGCTGTGAGTTTTCGATCACCATTGGGACTATCTACTTGACTGTCTCGAGTTGTAGCATTTGTTCCAACAGGAATCGATATCAAACTTTGCTGCTGTCCAGAATTGCCACGATCATCTGTATGAATATGCTCCTCTCCTTGAATTAATCTTCCAGTTGCATACTTTTGTATAGTTGCATCTGTTGATTTTCTAGGAATGAAAGCTGGGGCATTAAGGTTTAAATTGCTCGTTGCAAAGTTTGGCTTGGCTGGATAATCAAGGTCCTCCCCGGCACTATCTTGTTCATCCTGCTGCTCACATTCTTCAGAGGAGTATCCAGGGAATCCATCGCCCCAGTCCTCTTCGTCGTCGTCCTCACGTTGGTCTTTCCATAACTTAGAATTAGCAAACATGTCCCTCTTGTTTCCAGTTGATACAATGGACTGCCTAGATTCCCCTTCAAACTCACCGTAAGACTCAAATGACTGTGATGGAACGTGATGTACAGATGTATTCAAGGTAACCAAAGGTTGCTTGAACATGATATCCTTCATGATCATCTCATTCTGAGCTTTGTTAATGATTTGCTCCACATGAGGATTGGAAAAATACAATGTTGGTACATTGGAACTGTGTGCCTCTGCCTTTTGCGCATCAACAAGAACAATATCCTTCTTGTTACTTAGTCGATCACCTGAGTTCCTGGAAAATTGCTGCTGTGTGTTACTGTTTGTCGCTTGTGGTTGCCCAGTTTTTGTTGTCGTGTTTACCAACATAGCTGCTTGGGTATTCTCTACCATTTTAGCTAGCTCCGTATTGGGAATGTGCCTTGTATGATCATCATGTAGTTTAGGGTTTTTTTTTTTTTTTTTTTGGCAATCCACTAGGCAGAGCCTAGGGCTAGTTTTTTATTAATAACAAAAACGAAAATTACAACAATTAGAAAAAGTACAATTAAGGGGGACAATAGCACCGGAATTGTTACCCATATAACAAATACCGGGCTAACCTTATCGTACTAATCCTATTGAGGCTTGAAAACCTCACTATCTAGCAAGCATGTAAAAAGTAAGAGCTAGCTAGTACTAAGTACTCTATGATCATCACAGAGTTTATAACATACTCTGTGATGATAAAACATAGAAGTATACTAATGTGATGATAAAATACAAAGATGAAGAAACCACCGTGGTGTTCTCTTTTCTCTAATCTTGTGAAGTCTCCAATTTGTAGACTCTTATATTCATCGACATCTCTTTTGAAAATATATTCAAAAATCATGCTTTCTTCTTTGAACGATTGGACGTTGTAGATGTGGCTTGGGTAATCTGCTTTTGTTTGGCGTTTCTCATTGGAGGTCGCCTGATATTTGCATCATCCTTCACTCTACCGTCCCAACTTTTATCTCTTGTGCGTGATTTCTTGCTTTTTGCACTGTGCATAGGTGATAAATCACCTTTTCTAGCTGCGTCAACCCTACACTGTTGTAGCATGGCATCTTCCTCTCCTACTTCGAATAATTCTCTCCCCAAATTTATAGATTTTGGTGCATTTCTAAAAACATCAACCAAGGCCAATTCTCCAGTAGTATTTGCCACCATTGCATGTGGAGCATTGCTACAGGCATTTGAATTTGCAGAAATTAAGGCATTAGAACTCACCAAAGCATCCAACAGTTTTTGCTCCTCTTCTGAGATATCTGGGACAGATTTAATGATTTGATATTGCCCAGATTGTAGTGCTGTGAGTTTTCGATCACCATTGGGACTATCTACTGGAATTGTAGCATTTGTTCCAACGGTAGTCGATATCAACATTTGCTGCTGTCCAGAATTTCCACGATCAGCTGTATGAATATGCTCCTCTCCTTGAATTAATCTTCCAGTTGCAAACCTTTGTATATTTGCATCTGTTGATTTTCTAGGAATGAAAGCTGGGGCATTAAGGTTTAAAATGCTCGTTGCAAAGTTTGGCTTGGCTGGATAATCAAGGTCCTCCCCCGCACTATCTTGTTCATCCTGCTGCTCACATTCTTCAGAGGAGTATCCAGGAAATCCATCGCCCCAGTCTTCTTCGTCGTCCTCCTCACGTTGGTCTTTCCATAATTTAGAATTAGCAACCATGTCCCTCTTGTTTCCAGTTGATACAATGGACTGCCTAGATTCCCCTTCAAATTCACCGTAAGACTCAAATGACTGTGATGGAACGTGATGTACAGATGTGTTCAATGTAACCAAAGGTTGCTTGAACATGATATCCTTCATTATCATCTCATTCTGAGCTTTGTTAATGATTTGCTCCACATGAGGATTGGAAAAATACAATGTTGGTACATTGGAACTGTGTGCCTCAGCCTTTTGCGCATCAACAAGAACAATATCCTTCGTGTTACTTAGTCGATCACCTAAGTCTTCTGCATTTTTTTCCAGATTTATGTTGCCTGAGAAGGCACTTTTTCCACCAACTGATCGCGTTTCATAACCCCTTTGTTCCTCCTCATTTTTAGCCTCATTCAGTTCATTCCGACCCTCATTGACCAATGCATCAAAGCAGTTTAAGACTCCAATGACTGGTGATACAACTTGATCAACAGGAGATTGCAAAGCAAGAGTAGAATCCAGCTTCGAAGCAATAGAAACTACATTATTTGCTTCAGTAGCTACTGTCCAGTTGGCACTCTTGTTACCCTTTGTAACAGAAGCTGCAAACTCCAATTCCATAACATCACACTGATCATCGACCCCTTCGTTGTTAATGACCCTAGCCCTTTGCTCGTCAAAATGAATAAGAGCGAGATGGTTTGAAACCTTAGCAGCAGAAATGTCATTTACAATTGTTGTGCTTGAAGCAACTGTTGCATTATGCGAAACATCAATTGCTTGCACGGATGTAGAAGCTGTAGACTTCAAGGCAATTTTCTCCACATTCTGTGTAGCCTGCTGGTCGATCAGCTTGTTCCTTGCTTCATTTTCCATGGCCTGCTGTAGGTTCTCCACACCATCAATTCGTGCACCAGAAGTAATTTTTGGTGCATCTACTGCCAGAATTTCAAAAGTATTTGAGTTGGATACAAAGTTCGACGCATGTTGTCGATCGCCTGCAATTTTTTTCTTGGGCGATACAACCTTCTTAGCGTGTGTTTTTCTAGCAGAAACTATGTCCCATTTTTCAGCTTTTTCGTTTGTCACAACGCACAGATCATCAACCTTTTCTTTACCAGCAGTAATTGTCGAATCCACACCCATTTGCCCAGTTGAATTAAGGCCTACTGTTTGTGATTCAGCATTCCTAAATCCATCTGTTTGTCCAGAAGCACCAACACGGTCACTAGCATATTGTCCAACTGCAGTTGTTACTTTTTCTTCTAGTGTATTGGTCTTAGCTTGAATAACAGTAGCAGTGACAGCCTTAGGAGCATCCCATTCGACAAAAACACCAGTTGCCAAAGTTGTGTTATCTGCGTTCTTAGAAACTGTGGCATGTCCTGCTTTTGCAATAAGAGCACTAGAGTAAAATGTGTTATCTGTGTTGACATCCAGTGTAGGCAAAACTGTAGCTTGAGTTTCCTTTCCCTTCTCATTGTGTGTGTTAGAAATATCTTGAGTATCAGAAAATTCCACAGCAACAACTCGATCACTCGTATCCTTTAATGGAGCAGTAACCTTCAAATGTGACACCACAACTGGTGAATTATTTCCATAACCTATTTGTGCATCAATCTCATTTGGATCAACATTCTTCGAGCCTTTAGCATTTGCATACTCCAAATCTTCATTATCCAAATATTGTTGCATCTCCTGGTTCACTATACTGACATGAGGATCAATTGACTCTTTTGTAGTTAAACCAGTGTCATTTGCTTCAATTTGCAATACCTGCTGACCTAACACAGTGTCTTTTACTGCATCAACCCCTTGTTTACCCTCCTTTTCTGCTAAATCCTTAGCACTTTGTCCAGCTCTTTTAGCAAGTAAATAATCCCTTGCATCACCTTGTAGTTTCTCAATACCTCGTCCATTTTCCTCGATCAAAACATGGACAGGAGCTGCCCCTGTTACTTCCTCTGTTTCTGCATGTTTCTTCATAATTCTACATGATTTTTCATCATGTCCTTGATGTTTGCAATAAGTACAATATCTAGGAAGGTTATCATACACTATTTCTTGATAGAACACAACAGTTTTACCTGTAATTCGATCAAAAATCTGCAGCTTGACCTTCTTAGGATGCTTATCCAAAAGATCAATTATAACCTTAACTCTAGCCGCACTAGGTCTCGTTCTATCCTGTGTCGCCTTGTCCACAGCAAGAACTTTTCCAACAGCTGAGGCTATAGACATTAGTGATCTTTTTGCAAAGAAATTAGGGGGTAAACCTGGTAGTGAAATCCATACAACAGCCATCGACGTCTCCTCCTTCGGATTAAATCCCAAAGACCATGGGAATGTTCTGAAGAAGAATTCCTCGCCTTTGGATTTAAGATATCCAGTGGACTTTGAGAGGAAGTGAACATAGTCATTATAAAGATCAAACCTGATTAATATGTGACGAAACTCCAACTGTCCAACATTACAGTTGCCTTGAATATCGGATTGCGTCGCAAAAATTCTTCGAACCTCCTGTAATTCAGGTTTTCCATAGGAGAATTTAACCACGACTGCCTGATGCAGTCCTTCTTCCTTGATGAAGTTGTTAACTTCTTCCATTGTGAATTGTACCACTGGTTCTCCATGTTCTATTATAACTGGACACAAATCTATTTTGGACGACACTTGAGCATACTGTTTTGGTTGAATTTTTTCAGCATAGGATTGCTTTGTATTATGCTGTGGAGCTTTTTCATTAGTGTTCTGGATCATCTCTCCCTCAGCCACAGGCTGGGGAGAGGTCACAACGTTCATGAAGCTCTTCAAGGCTACATTTACGTGAAGAAGAAGAAGAGAAAATTTTGGAGTTTCTCACAAAGAACTGGGCGCTACAGTGATCGTAAATCACTGTCCAAATGCTGTAGAAAATGTTTCACCTTCACGTAAAAACCATGCAACTGAATCCAATTGTTCGCGATCAGATTTACAAGCTACTCAACTATCGACGCCACAGAAAGCTGGTTGCTACAGTAACTTTGGATTAAAGAAATCAAGATCTACTGCGTTTCGGAAGAGATTTGAAAACGAAATCAATAGGAAATTGCGTTCAAAGTAAAGACAAATCTTTTGACATCAATTTTGCACACTTCCACTGCCGGATTCAAGAATTATGGGGTATGAACAGTGACGAAATACTATTCATTGTCATTCTTAGAGAGAAGGCAGAGTTTTTTTTTTAGAGAGATGGGTTTAGGGTCTAGGGTTTTTTTTTTTTTTAGTAGTTTAGGGTTTTTTTTTTTTTTAGCAATCCACTAGGCGAGTGCCTAGGGCTAGTTTTTTATAAAAAAAAAAAAAAAAAAAAAAATTACAACAATTAGGAAAACTACAAATAAGGGGGACAATAGCACCGGTATTGTTACCCATATAACAAATCCCGAGCTAACCTTATTGTACTAATCCTATTGAGGCATAAACTATCCTTACTAGCAAGCATGCAAAAAGAAAGAACTCGCTAAAACAAGATATTCTATGATCATCACAGAATTTATAACATATTCTGTGATGATATTGCATAGAACTATACTAATGTGATGATAGACTAAAAAAATGAAGAAACCACCTTGATGTTCTCTTTTATCTAAACTTGTAAAAACTTCAATGTGTAAACTCTTATCTTCGTCCACAACTCTTTTCAAAATGTCTTCAAAAATCATGTTTTTTTCTTCGAGCGATTGGACTTGGTAGATGTAGTTTGAGTGACATGTTTTTGTTTCGCGTTTCTCATTGGGGGCCTCCTTATGTTTGCATCTTCAGACACCCTGTCGTCCCAACTTCTATCCCTTGCACGAGGTTTCTTACTTCTTCCACTATGCATTGGTGACAAATCACCTTTTCTTGAAGCCTCTGCCCGGCATTGGTTTAAGATATCATCTTCCTCTCCTTCTTCATACATATCTCTTCCCAATTGCACTGTTTGTGGTGAATTTTGCTCGAAACCAAGTGATACCAATGCATTTCCTTTCTGGGATTTATCCACTACTGTCATTGCATCCAATAAATTCCTCTCCTCTACTGATATGATTGGATTGGTTGTCACTAGCTGCTGCTGTCCCTTCGTTTGAACTGGAGTGGCATGTTTGAATTGCACCAGTCTTCCAGCTACTGATATGCCTTCTCGATCACCCTTAGGACTAGCTACATCATGACTTGAACGTCCAGTTGCTGCATTTGGTATAGCATCGTTTGGAGACCTTGTAGGATAGAAAACAGGTGCTTGAGAGTTCAATTTGCTCATTGGACTTGCTGTAGATTTCCCATATGGATTTGGCTTAGCTGGAGGATCAATCTCCTCCCCTTCACTCTCATAATCCACCTCCTGTTCTCCTTCAGTTGAGTAGCCACCAAACCCATCAGCCCAATCTTCTTCATCATCTTCCTCACGTTGATCCTTCCATAGCTTGGATTTGATAACCATATCCCTCAAAGTTTGTTGAGTAACCTCGTTGTTATTACCTATTGATAACATGCGATGCCCTGATTCTCCTTCAAACTCACCAAAAGACTCCAAAGATTGAGATGGTATCTCAAAAACGGATGTGTTCAAGGTGATCAAGGGTTGTTTAAACATAGTATTCTGCATGATCATCTCATTATGGGCTTGCTTGACAATGTTTTCTACATGAGGATTAGTAAACTGTAACGTAGGTACATTGGACGAAATTATGGCATCAACAGTTGAACTTTGGATTCCTATAGGTTCATTCGTGGAATTGTTCTTTGAGTCATTATGTTGAAAGCCAATTTTTCCACCCAAATCGTCACTGTCTTGACCTGCTCGATTTTTACTGGGCAATGTAATATTTTGTTTCGATGTTTCTTGATCAATTAAAACCGTTTCAACATCTTTTGGATCCCCAGTATTAGCAAGAACCTTGAAAGCATTTGCGATGGAACCAATGGGGTGGTCATTTTGTCGACCACTTTGTTTCTTATTTTTTGGTGACCCTACGTTACTCACAGGAGACTTTTTAGAAGGTATCATGTTCCAACCATTTTCATTTTTGTCTGTAGCACTTCCCTGATCATCCTCCATTACCTCAACATTATTATTTTCCTTACCTGAAGTTTGTGCCACTGGAATTTTGTCAGTGTACTGCTCAACACTTTTTGACTGAATATTTCTTTCAGCTGTTGGTTGGGAAATTGTTGCCTCAGTGGCTTCACAATAGAAATGGCTAAAATCGTGCCTGCCATGTGAGCCAACAACATGATGTCCAACATTTTGTAAAGTAGATGTCTTTTTTCCAAAAGCAAGATCCAGCTGGATTCCAACTTTATTGTTTATTATATTGCCCACTTTCAATTCCTTTCCAGCATCCTTTTCAATCACTTGGCCAAAATTATTTGTTTTAATGATTTGCAAATCATCTTTTGTACCGATTTTTTGACCATCACATGTGCCTTCATTTTCCTTCGTAGGGCCCCTGTCTAACACTAAATTTATGCTCGCATGCTCATTCACGCACACATCTAGATGGCCCACGTGATTGACCACTGTTTGATCATCACTGTCTCTGGTGTTTCCTTCCTTTCCCACCATTGTAGCTGCAACTGGAACGACTACACCTCCAGTTGCTTGTAGAGAACATTCAGCCTCCATATCATGCTTACCACCTGTAGAAACAATTCCAAAAATTGGTCTATCATCTCCTGAATTATTAAGATCTCCACCTGTCCTGTCTATTTTCCTATTCTCATGATCTTCATTAACAGTGGCTCGATCAACAGCATAATTTTTAAGCTCATTTCCTTGTTGGTCGCTATTAGCAGTCTGTTTTGTTTCACCAATTTGTAAAACCTGTTGCACAACAGGAGTACCATCAGCTACACAGTTCTCCATACACGAATTATTCACAACATCTGTTGATTGTAACTCGTGTTGACCAGCTTGAATTTGATTTCTTGCTTCAACATTCTGTTGCATAGCTCTTTTACCAAGAAGAAACTCCCTTGCATCACCTTGCATCTTGTCCATATTATCCGGAGCTTGAGTTACATCCACCACAGTTACACCATCCTTACTTTCCTCAATCCTCCATCGACATGTTTTTTCAGTATGCCCCTGATGATTACAGTAGGTACAATATTTTGGGAGATTATCATAGACAATCTCTTGATAATACTCAACTAACTTTCCAGACCTTGTATCCACTATATTTATCCTAACTTTCTTAGGATGTTTATCAAGGAGATCAAGAAGTACCTTAACCCTAGCTGTGCTTGGCCTTGTTCTATCTTGTGTAGCTTTGTCTACTGCGAGCGGTTTTCCAGCAGCTGATGCTATGGACATTAAAGATTTCTTAGCAAAGAAGTTTGCAGGTAGATCAGGTAGCGAAATCCAAACAATGGACTTTGAAGTTTCTTCCTTTGGATTAAAACCAATTGTCCATGGAAACGATCTGAAGAAGAAATCATCTCCCTTCGACTTAATGAATCCTGTGGATCTTGACAAAACTTGAACAAAATCTTCAAACAAATCACACCTTACCAGTACATGTCTATATTCCAATTGTCCAATATTGCAGTAGCCTTTAATATCGAATTGTTTTGGAATTATCTGTCGCAATTCTTGAATATCAGGTTTTCCATATGAAAACTTAAGGATGACTGCTTGATGGAGACCTTCTTCAATGGTGAATGTATTCACTTCTTCAATGGTGAATTCCACAGTAGGAATTCCATGTTCGATCGTGACAGGACATAACTCCAGCTTTGTAGATTTTGCGGCAGATTGGTTTCCTCTAAGTTGTGATGCATATGACTGTTTGTTGTTAAGGCTTGGACGTGTGTCAGTGGTGTTTTTGCTTGCCTCTCCCACAACCAAAGGCTGGGGAGAGGTTGTAGCAGCCATGGCTGCCTTCAACGAAGAAGATATTCTAGAGAGAGAAAGTAGAGAGAAGGCAGAGAGAAAGTGGGGGTTTTTTTTTTTTTTTTTTTTTAAGCAATCCTCTAGGCAGATGCCTAGGGCTAGTTTTATTAATACTAAAAATAAAAATCCTCATAGGACGAGTACAAATAAGGGTCTCTTATCTTATACTAATCCTAATGAGGCAAATAATAATCCCCAAAATGGAAAAGTAAGAGGAAACCAATTTGATAATAATTCCATGGTCTCTTATACTAATCCTAATGGAAAAGTGGGGGTTTTTGGGGTTTAGGGTTTAGGGTTTTTTTTTTTTTTTTTTGGCAATCCACTAGGCAGTGCCTAGGGCTAGTTTTATTTATTTATAAAATAAAGTAAACAACAATTATAATGTCAAAAGCCTAGCAAGTGTACGAAATTAAAATTGAAAATTACATATCTCCTACTATCAAATTTGAGTAAAGTACTCAAACTTGATCTCACAAAATGAAAACTAATAGTAAAATAATAAAAACTAGCCCATGAATCATTTGAATTGTGATATCCTTCAGTCCAATATAAGCTTTGGCCAAATCGTTTACTGTGACGTGTAGAATTTCTGAAAAATGATCGAAGCCCATTCGTCTAGGCTCATTCGTTGCTCAAATATTATAGCAGCCCAATTAAAGTGGTCCATCAGCATCTCCGAAGCCCAAACAAGTTCTACCCACAAATATTGCAATTAACTTGCAAACGTAACCACTTCCATATAGACCCACGTTTTAGTAAAATGCCAAAGAGTCCAAGCCCATTTCCATCTTCCAGATATCGACCAAACAGGCCCTAAATGTATAGAGCCATGTTTTATTGTCTCCCATGTGCTCAAAATGTGCGTAATTCACCGCATCACCAGGCCCTAATACAAAGCCCACGACAGCCCAGCTCACTCCCAACAACCCAGCGCGTAGTGGCCCAAATGAATGCTCCAAAAGCCCAATCGTACATACCCCTATAACTCCCACATGACAGCAATAAATCCAAGAGCAAGCTGTTACTTTTCCTGTTCCCCATACACGCCCCATCACTTCTACCTTGGATTTATCAAATAACAATGTACACCCTTC
Organism: Nicotiana noctiflora; assembly: GCA_032618575.1. NCBI lineage: Eukaryota > Viridiplantae > Streptophyta > Magnoliopsida > Solanales > Solanaceae > Nicotiana > Nicotiana noctiflora. The sequence continues at coordinate 73,709 of JASVEL010004988.1, read as the reverse complement.
TGAATTGGCCCACTCCCTGACTTTTCCATTTTTCATAGTACACCTTTTCATTTCCCCAATGCTCCTTAGTACCGTATAGAGTGTATAGAGATACCAAAATATTATTGTAGCTGTCATTTCCTTTTCATTTTCCAGTTTCTTACTACAACAGCACTTGTTAAACGAACCGTTTGCCCATGTGATATCATTCATGCTTTTGTCCCATGCGTGATCAATATCACCACCCCATCTTCCCAATGCACACCCATTCAAATTCAACCGTTGGATCTCCCTGATAATACTCCTCGAGACCGATGCACTGCCATAGACCCATGCCCTGCCTTTTCCTTTTCCCCATACCTTCCGCCAGTAGCCATAATTATTGCAATTAAATTGCAAATGTAACCACAATGTGGACTTACCAGCATTATACCACTTCAGTAGCCCTTGGAATTCAATTTTAACGTATAGCCACCTCTTCCTCCAAAATTCAAATTTTGAAACACAAAGCCACCTCTTACTCCAAAAATCAAATTTAAATTTGATACATGCACCATTTAATTTATAGCCAGAATTAACCCCATCAAGTACCATACCCTGTTCAATAGTACATGTGATTGCATTACAGCCATTTCCTATTCCCAGTACACTGACCTTTCCTTTTTCCCATGCATGCCTTATCACTTCAGCATTCAATTTCCACCCTACGATCTCTGCACTCCACCATTGGATCCCTGCAATCTTCCAGACAAAAGAAAACACTGTATAGTGTATATCGAAAACCTTTAGACTCTCTTCATTATTTTCCACTATTCCTCTCTTCCTTCTTTTACCTCTCTCACAGATTCTCTCTCTCCCAACACCCCTCCCAGTAGAGTCTTCACCATTTGACCTTTCCTCTTCTCCGTTGAAAACACTCCACCATAGACGATAGTCTTCATTTCTTCTATCTAGCCGTAAAAGCATGCATGCTTCTTCAGATGATATGAAGACTTCACCTCCAGGTATTCTTTTCACTATTACTCTGCTTCCATCCTTGTTATTTTCTCCTCCCCTTTTACTAAAATGTGTTTTTTCTGTTGCTTCATCTTCTCCAATGAATGTCCATTGCATGTCACTGCACCACTGTCGATATTCCTCTGCTGCATCTCTATCTCTCCAGGTATTCATTGCAATGTGTTTTTCTCTTTTATTTCTTTTGTTAACACATTTCCATCTCCTTATACTTATGTTTTCTCTTTTGACTTGTACACTGATTTTCCTGGCTCGGATTCTTGCTTCTCCTCGTTCTGCTAAGCTCGACTTACCAGCTCCAGGTATTTCCATTCCCTTCTCCTTGATACTAAAACTGTCCATTTCTCCTTCTCTTCTACTAATCTTCTTTCTCCTTATTTTTGCATGTTGAGTGATTTTGCCATCTCCACTGTGTTGCTGTTGCTTGGACTGTGGTCGAACCTGACGCTGCTCGTGTTCTGCTATTGTTGCTGCCAAAATGAAGCTCCATTCTCCGGGTAAGATTCGTAACTCCAGTGTATTTACCTTTATTCTGTGCTTGTGCCTTGTTGCTTTGATATACACATGCTTCATCCAAACGAATCCCTGTAATGTAGGAATTTTTCTGTCTGCATGATATATATCTGAGTTAAAAACTGTATATAAGATCCTGTGATTCTTATGTGTAAAATTTCTGCCATTCATGTTCACTATACTACCCTCTATGTTTAATTCTTCCCCGATGGATTGAGTACTCAGTACTAATACCACCATCTGGGGCTTCCTTAAATCATAAAGAATAGCTGGTAGTGAAGAATGCTTTCTGTATCTTTGAACTCCTGCATGTGTTGATTTAGCCTTATCTTGCCATTTTTCCTTTCTCTTAGAATCCTCTGTATTCTTGTGCCCAATTCTCTTAAACATTCTGGGACCATTACTTGACCATGTTGGTGCATTTTTGATTCTGCTGAAACTTGTGACATCATGTTGTTCATGAGTAAATTGTTGCCTCCTGTTGTTGTTATTCTGTTGCTGCTGTAGCTCTACATGTATATATGTCCCGACCTCATCTCTTAGGGGATGAGCATAAAATACTAATACCACCCTAAGAAACAAAGTAACAAGACATAATACATATATAAACCCTGCAAAACAGAAAACATTGTTAGTAAAAAACCTTATCATCACACTATCCTCTATAAAGATTCGAGCGTGATGATCTCCTTCTAATGCTCCTGATTGTTGTAGCAGCATTCCTCGCTTCATCTCCTTGCTACTTTCACTCTTAAGTATGGGCATTGCTGTTTGTCTGCATTCACTATCCTCCTCCCTTGAATATCAAGCTCCCAGAAATCATGGCACTCGATCATACCATTGTCAAGCGCATAATTTGCCAAGTGATCTGCTAGCTTGTTTCCTTCCCTATAGATGTGGGATACCCTAAGAACACATTCTTGTTGAATCTGAATTATCTGCTCTAGCGTTTCTACAATGCTCCACGGAGGCTTCCATGTTCCATCAATTATGTTCTTCATCAACATAGAATCAGTCTGTAGCCATACTTGTGAATAGTTTAAGGTTCTGCACATCCTCAAGGCCTCTACTATGGCAATTGCTTCAGCTTCATTATTAGACCCTTCTGAAATTTCTTTACCAAAAGCATATATCAAATCTCCCTCGGCATCCCTTAAACAATAGGCAATAGAGCTTCTCCCAGGGTTACCTCTAGATGCCCCATCAGTGTTCACCTTTATCCAGCCTTGAGTAGGAAATTCCCAGATTACCTTCTCATATTTGAGCATAGGAGTGTAATTTTCCAGCAAGTTCAGCAGTGCAGTCCATCTGTGAGGTACCTGTAGTCCGGGTTTTCTCAATTGAACTAGATATTGCAAGTGTGTTGACACCTGATAGATGACCCTGCTAATAGATACAACCTCTCCATGTTTTAGGCTATTCCTCCTCTTCCAAAGCTCCCATACGATGCATGCCGGCAATGCCTGCATAACTGGCTGTAATCTTGGCACTACAGGTGCTGTCCAGCACTTTATAATTGCCTGATGAAGATTCAGCCCCTGAACACTTATACCGGCTCTCGGCAAGAAATATCTCCACACTGTTTCAGCGGCCCTTGAGGTGAAAAATAGATGAATTAATGATTCTTGTCTAGGTTCAGCACAACACCAACATTTAGACGGCATACAATACCCCAATCTCCTCATGAAGTCATCTAAAGGTAGTTTAGCTTTCCACACTTTCCACATGAAGAAGGAAATCTTGAAGGGGAGACCCTTCACCCAAATCATCTTATATGCTCTTTTAGGATCCTCCCTCCGCCTCAAGTACTCCCATGCTGATTTTACTGAAAATTGGCCCCTTGGTTCCAGCATAAAAAATGGGATATCTCCCTCATTTCCTACACATGGAGGCCTTATGGATTCCACAATATGCATTGCTAGATCTTCTGGCAGTAACTGCATCAGCATGTTCACATTCCATGCTCCATTCTCCACAACATCATGTACATTGTGAACGGTCTCATCAATAGGAAAATCCCGTGGCACTATAAAGTATAGTGCTCCAAGCCCTGTCCAATTGTTATACCAGAATAAGGATGATCCCATCTTGAGCTTCCAAATTATCTGATGTTCGATAAGGTCCCTACACTCCAACATTTTCCTCCACACATGCGAGCCGTCTTTCCAAGGAACAATTACTGCATTAAGCTTCTTGCAGTATTTTTGACTCATAAATGAGCTCCATAAACTTGGTTTTGTCCTGAAGTTCCACCAAAGTTTACAAAATAGGGCCTTGGAGACATCGTGTAAGGATCTGAATCCAATTCCTCCTTCCTCACAAGGTAAACACAAGGTATTCCAGGATGCCCAATGTCTGCTGTTACCTCCTACTGAACTACTCCAAAAGAATTGAGCAAATATCTTATGGAGTTTGTTGATGACATAATTAGGAGGGTTTACAGCAGATAGCAAATGAATTGGTAGGCTTTGAAGTACACTTGAAATTAATACTGCCCTGCCTCCTATGGAAAGCATTTTACCCTTCCATGTCTGCAATCTGTCAAGGACTTTAGTGATCATAGGCTGATAATAATCAAACTTTCTTCTAGCATAAAAAATAGGACAGCCTAGATAAGTGAATGGAAAGTCCTGCCTGCCCATTTCGGTTATCCTTTCTACCTTTTTAACCACCTCCTCATCAGTCGAATGGTGCATCAGTACTGCTGATTTGCTTTTGTTGATCAGTTGGCCCGAAGCCACTTCATATTGACTAAGAATCTCCATTACCAGCCTCAGGGATGTAGCATCAGATGAACAGAAAATAATGGTATCATCGGCATATGCTAGATGATTGATTTTTGGACTCCACTTGGGCAGTCCAAAACCACAATAATGCAAATTCCAGTGCAGAGAATTTAAGCCCCTTGACAGTGCCTCGGCTGCTATGATAAACAAGGCTGGTGATAAGGGATCACCCTGTTTAACCCCTCTAGTGGATTTGAAAAATCCATGTGACTGACCGTTAACTAGTACGGAATACCAGTTATTGCCAACCAGGTCAAAGATTATGCCGATAAACCTTTCACAAAACCCAAACTTTCTCAACATCTTAGTTAGAAATAACCAAGACACCCTATCATAGGCTTTGGTCATATCTAACTTCATTACAACATTAGGACCGGCTTTTGTTCTCAACCTGATGTCGGTAATGATCTCCTGGGATAAAAGAACGTTTTCCACAATACTCCTCCCTTTTACAAAGCCAGCTTGTTCTTCTGAGATAATACCGGGCAGCAAGTCAACTAATCTCTCATGAATCACCCTAGAGAAAATCTTGTTCACAAAATTGCTGAGACTTATAGGCCTTAGATCCGAGAATGTAGACACCTCCTTCTTCTTAGGCAGAAGAACCAAATTAGCGTGAGTCACACATTTAGGTAATTGCTGGCCATTAAAGAATGCTAGGACCATTGCATGAATATCATCGCCAATTATATCCCAACAAGACTGATAGAATGCTCCAGTATAACCGTCAGGTCCTCCGGCTGAATCTCCATTTAGGTCAAAGACTGCCTTTTTCACCTCTTCCTTAGTTGGATTAGCAATCAACCTCTCATTTTGCTCTTCCTCAATCAGCCTAGGTATATGCTCCATTATTCTGAAATCTGTTGGTACTGCTGCTTCTGTAAATTGCTCCTGAAAAAACAGAATTGCTTCTTCTGCTATGTGCTTGTCTTCTTCTATCCAATTGCCATGTCTGTCTTTAATTCTCTTCAGCTGTAGTTTCTTTCTCCTGCCCCTTACTTGCGCATGGAAAAACTTTGTATTTCTATCCCCGTCCTTAAACCAAGCCATCCCTGCCTTTTGCCTCCAAAATTCTTCCTCCAAAGCTAGGTATCTCATCATTTCAGCTTGAACTTTCTTGAGTCTTTCCCTGTTCATTATTGTTGGAGCAGCCTCAAATTGTCTTTCGTGCACCAACACCACCTCTTCTAGACTTGCAATTTTTTGAAAGATGTCTCCGTATGTTGCTTTGCTCCAAGTAGATAACACTTTTTCAATTTCTTCAACTTGTGATTAAAGATTATGAAAGGGTTTGCAGCAAAATCAGCATTCCAGTTCTCCTTAACAACTTCCTTAAAATTATCATGTTTTGTCCAAAAGTTAAGAAACCTGAAAGGTTTCTTTATAGGATCAGCTTCTATGTCACACTTCAATAACAACGGGCAATGGTCAGAACCAATCTTGGGAAGGAGAGTGATTTCCAGCCCAGGAAAGGTTTGCTGCAACTCCATATTCCCAAGACATCTATCTAGCCTTTCAAAGATGCAATCCTCTTCCGATCTCCCATTCCACCAAGTATAAATACTGCCCTTGAAACCCAAGTCCGAGAGATTACAAGTGTTTATGCAATGTCTAAAATCATCAATCTCATTAATGTGAACAGGCAGTCCACCAAATTTCTCTTCTTCATCCCAAATAACATTAAAATCACCTCCAACTAACCAAGGTGATGTCATGTCAGTAGCCATGGCATATAAAGAGTCCCAGAGTTCAATCCTCTCCAAGTGATCACATTTAGCATACACTAGTGTTAGAATAAGCTCCACATGTGTTTCCGTATGAAATAGCTTCAAGGTAAGCTGCTGAACCATATTGTACATGATATCAACCTCATATACCTCATCAATGAATGCCCATATTTTATTAGAAACATTAACTATTGCCTGCCCAAGGCCAATTCTCCTTCTGTACTTTTCTATCTTGTGTGATTGTTGCATGGGTTCCAATACTCCAATAAACTCAAAGTGATGTTGGTTATGCATTAGAATTAATCTTTCAAAAGCCTGCATAGTGTTTACAGACCTTACATTCCAAATGATTGCATCCATTATTGATTGAATGATTTGGACAAAGCTCTCCTTGTTTGTATTCCACCTTGTGGATGATTCTGATGCTCTTTTTGTTGTCTCTTTTTGCCTTTTGCTGCAGATTTCACCTGATTGATGGTTGTAGGAGATAAATCTCCTTGCCTTGCAACATTGAGAAAATTCTGGGCAGTGGACTCCTCATCTAAGTCCTTCCCTGGGATTGCTACATCTCCTGCTTCTGCTTGCCCTTTTGCCTCCACTAGAGTAGCTGTATTTTGTGTTGTTGCTATTTGTTTTTCCTGACCTTCTTTATCTGCTGCTGCTGTAACTCCAACTGAATGTTGAACCTGCTGTAGTGATTGTTGTTGTTGTTGCTTGCTGCCATGAAGCTTTGCTGCTATGGGACTAGGATCAGTACCTATTCCTTGTGTTCCACCTGGATCAGCAGCCGTATCAGCAGTGTTTTCACTTGTATTGACAAGCTGTTTTGTTCCTCCTGGATCATCAGCTTGTTGTGAATCACCTGGATCGCTAAGAATAGCATCCGCCCCTGCTGACTTGTCTTCCCCTTTGCTGTTTTTCTGCTCGTCTCCTTTCTCTTCTGTGCTTGTGGTTTTTCTTTGGTGTTCTTTTTCCCCTTTTGCTTTTCCATTAACACTTGGATCTCCCTCCTCTGCATTGTCTCCCCCATTTTCATCCTCGCTATGCATTGCTTCAGGTATAACTCCTTCTTCTATGTCTTCTTCCATTTGTTCTGTCCATAGTTTACTACCAGCCCACTTGCCATGCTCTTTGTTCTGAAATATTTCAAATTCAGCATCATCTATGTGTTCATCATCATTGTTATGTGCTAGTATCAAATCTACCCTTGTATCTTGAGAAGGTATATCTTGCATTGATTGATTTGTTGTCACCAAGTCCTCATTGGATGCCCTTTGAACCCAAACTGCTGTAGATTGTTGCACCTGTTGCTCATATTGCTGCCTTTCCTTATTATTTGAGTCTTCCTTTTCCCCTTGTTTCCCTTTAGCTGCTGGTGTTGCACTGTTTGCATGTGGAATTGCTGTTTTCTTATTAGCCCCACTCTCTTTAGGGCTTTTTGGGGATGTAGGATTGAACATTGAAGCTGAAGGGTTTAGACTCCCCTTAGGTACTGTATTTTGCTTCACATGTTGATCCACCAATGCTAGTTGTTTGTCTGCATTCTCTTCACTGTCTTCTACCTCAAGAATCTGAAATTTATTCATTGTTTGTACCTGTTTAGTCCCAGCTGTATTCTGTATATCATCTTTCATGATCTCTTTGCCTGTTGCAGTCATTTCTGTCTCCTTGTTAACTTGAACATGTATTCTGCCATCTCTTATTTGTTTCCATTGTGGTCCCATATTTCCTACCACCTTTCCACTAGTCAATATCTTCATAGGAGCATTAATATTACTTGTCTCTTTGTTAGCATGAATAGCAGCATCCTTAACAACATTCTCCTTAACATGATTTTTCTCTACATTTCTGTTTGCCATAAGTTCAGGATGAATTCTCCAACATTCCATCATGTCATGGCCCTGAAGTTTGCACTCTTTACAGTACTTAGGTAAATAGTCATATTGAATATTCACCCATTCAGTTCTCATGGTGGCCTTATCTTCATTAATGATGTCCATCCTTACCTTCTTTGGGAGATCCGCCAATAAATCAATCAACACCTTCACACGTGCACAGCTTGGTCTTGTCTTGTTTACGGTGGCTTGATCTAAATGCAATGGTTGCCCTACTGCTGACGCTAATGAAAATAAACACTCCTTAACGAAATAGGTTGGCAACAAGTTAGGGAATGAAATCCAAGTCATAACCTTTGGTGTCTCCTCACCAGCTTTAAACTTAGTATCATAGATTAAAGTCCTTAACTGGTAATCTTCTTGATGCTTATCTCTCACGAAATGCACACTTTTTGAAGAAAAGTCAACATAATCTTGCCAAAGTGTGAATCTAATAAGAACATGCCTGTCACGTAAATAACCAATAAGGCACTCACCTTTAATACCACATTGAATTGGCAGAATTCGACGTAGTTCATTAAGTTCAGGCCAACCATAAGAAAATTTACAAACCACTGCGTATTGCAAACCTTCAATAATGTTCATACGTTCAACCTCTGCTTCAGTAAAACAAACTAACGGATGTCCTTGATGCGTAGAAGCTCGACGAAGGGCAATAGGTTCAACAGCAGCAGCTCGTTCTTGCATAGTATCTTTAGTTGCATTAGGTCTTAATGCCTGAGCGTAGTTCATGGGTTTCTGTAGGTTGATTGTGGGGTTAGAGGGTTGGGCGGCGTTGGGGGGAGGCAGACCAACCCCGGTGGAGGGCTGGCCGCCGGCCAACATGGCCATGGCCAATACTTTCTCTCTCTAGGGAACAAAATAATTTTCAGAACTAAACCAGTTTCTTTTCAAAAACCAGAAAGTCAACAAACCTTAAAAAAAGTATGCAACAGCTTTTTCTACTGCACAGCTACAACAATTTTAAAATCGTTTTCAGAATCAAAGTAGTTTTGATATGCAATGGTGAATTATTAAAACATCAGAAAGTTGTTCAATAAACCTTAAACTTGAAAGAATTCCCGTAAGCAGCAGAAAAACGCTACAGTAATTTGAAAATAAAGGTTAAGATCTGTTGATTTTCAGCATAGAACTTTGGATTAAAATAGAAGTAGATTGTTTTGTATGAGAAAGATGATCTTATAAGAACAATTTTGTGTTGTTTCCATAACAAAATCTGCTCAAAAAATGAAGAACTAACATGTCACTGTTCACAGCTACAGTGACGGCGCCCTAGAGAGAGAAAGTAGAGAGAAGGCAGAGAGAAATTGACTCCAGGGGTTTAGGGTTTAGGGTTTTTTTTTTTTTTTGGCAATCCACTAGGCATAGCCTAGGGCTAGTTTTTTTTATTAATAACAAAAGAAAATACAACAACTAGGAAAATTACAGATAAGGTGGACAATAGCAGCGGTATTGTTACCCATATAACACATACCGAGCTAAACTTATCGTACTAATCCTATTGAGGTATAAAAAACCTCACTAGCAAGCATGCAAAAAGAAAGAACTTGCTAAAACTAAATATTTTGTGATCACCACAGAGCTTATAGCATACTCTGTGATGATATTACAGATTATAATACTTAAAAAATGATAAAATATAAAGTAGTAGTAAATAAAATCTTGTCCCTGCTTTTCCGAACTTGTAAAAACTTCAATTTGTAGTTTTTTGTTGTTTTCCTCAACCGTGTTCAAAAGGTAAGCAAAAATCATCATTTCTTTTTTGACCGGTTGGACCTCGTTGATGTAGTTGGGGCAACCTGCTTTTGTTTGGCAACTCTCATTGGAAGTCGCCTAACAGTTACATCACTAACCTTGTCGTCCCAACTATTATTCCTTGTATGAGAGTTGTTACTTTTTCCGATATGCATTGGTGATAAATCACCTTTTCTTGCAGCATCTTTTCTACATTGTTGTAACATCGCCTCTTCTTCTCCATGTTCAAAATATTCCCTCCCCAAAATAACAGGCTGTGGTGCATTTTGAACGATATCAACTGTTATTAGGGCCGCTTCTCCTTGAGTGGTTGTCACAACTGTCTTACTTTGTTGTTGTCCTATGTGTTGCATTTTTTCCTTGCTCTTATTTACTGGTTCTGTGCTAGGCATAGTATGATGTACAGGTATGGGGCTTACCAGTGCATTCAACAACATTCTATCCTCTTCTGAAATAGTCGGATTAGTGGTAACTAATTGTTGCTGCACATTTTTATCACGGTCAACTGTAGAAAAATTCGCTGGAAAATTCTGCCTTGTTCCTGCTTCAACTGGAGAGTTCTGCCTTGTTCTTGCTTCAACTGGAGAGTTGCTACAAGCACCTGTAGTAACCTGCTTGGAAAGTGTTGTTACCTTTTGAATCAATCTTCCATCTGTTGCCTTTGTCATTGCAATTGCTGGTGATAATAATGGGACAAATGCTGGAGCATGTAGATTTAGTCTGCTTGTTGAACCTGCTGGTTTCTCATAAGGCTTTGGATTAACTGGAGGGTCGAGCTCTTCACCTGCACTGTCGTGATCAAACTCTTGGTCACATTCTTCAGACGAAAATCCATCCAAACCATCGCGCCAGTCCTCTTCATCATCATATTCCCGTTGGTGATGCCATGGCTTAGAATTACAAACCATCTCCTTCACCTTTGCTTGAATGATCGCATTATTGTTTCCAGTTGACACATTATGTTGTCCAGATTCCCCTTCGAACTCCCCATAGGACCCAACTGATTGAGAGGGTACATCAAACACAGAAGTATTTAACGTAACCAACGGTTGCTTGAACATGATATCCTTCATGAACATCTCATTCTGCGCTTTGTTAATGATTTGCTCCACATGTGGATTGGAAAAATACAATGTTGGTACATTGGAACTGTGTGCCTCTGTCTTTTGCTTATCAACAAGAACAATATCCTTCGAGTTACTTAGTCGATCACCTAAGTCTTCTGCATTTTTCTGTCGATTTACGTTGCCAGAGAAGACACTTTTTCCACCAACTGATCGCGTGTCATCACCCCTCTGTTTCTCCTTATTATTAGCCCCATTCAGTTCATTCTCACCCTCATTGACCAAAGCATCAAAGAAGTTCGAGACTCCAATGACTGGTGATGATACATTCTGATTTTGAAGCCCTGTAGTTTGCTTCTTATTAGGTGATTTATTCACCACTGTCCATTTACTGCTCTTTGTACCTGCATTGTGTGTAGTAGCAACAGGTTGACTTGCATTGCCTTCACGATCATTTCCTACAACTGCATTTTTACTTGGTGTTGCAATGATATTCGGCGTCGCATGCGTACCAGCTTTCTCTTTCAAAGCCTGCTGCTGCATTAGAAACTGTGTAGCTGTAATAGCCTTATCATCGATAATGCTCCCAGTTTTGGCTGGAGAAAGAAACTGACCAGCTTGCACTGCAGTAGCTAAAATAGTTGCTGGTTTTTCAACTAGATCAGGTAAAGCAGCATTATTTTTGTCGACTCCAGCTTCCTTTTCTTCACCCTTTAACGCCTGAGAATCATCAGTCATGGCTACTGCAGTTGCACTAGTTGAATGCTCATGGAAAATCAAACGATCAGGTGCATTCAATGCAGCAGCTTCTCGTGTATTGATAACAACTGAATTCAACGTTTGCACAACCTGCTGACCAACTAGATTTTCTAGTAAACCTGTAGCAGCCTTATCATCGAAAACTTGCCCAGCCTTACACAAGCTAGCATTGTCCTGTATTCCTTGACCACTGTTGGGTATTGTAACAAATTGTTTCGAGGTGTGTGGATCATTTACACCTGAGTTCTGCCCCTTATCACCTCGATCACTAGACTGAACTTGCATAGATTCATCAGGTCGATCCATATATTCCTTTAAACAAAATGTTGATGAAGCAACAGTTGCCTTATCACTGCGTATTGCAAACCTTCAATAATGTTCATACGTTCAACCTCTGCTTCAGTAAAACAAACTAACGGATGTCCTTGATGCGTAGAAGCTCGACGAAGGGCAATAGGTTCAACAGCAGCAGCTCGTTCTTGCATAGTATCTTTAGTTGCATTAGGTCTTAATGCCTGAGCGTAGTTCATGGGTTTCTGTGGGTTGATTGTGGGGTTAGAGGGTTGGGCGGCGTTGGGGGGAGGCAGACCAACCCCGGTGGAGGGCTGGCCGCCGGCCAACATGGCCATGGCCAATACTTTCTCTCTCTAGGGAACAAAATAATTTTCAGAACTAAAACAATTTCTAATCAAAAACCCAAAAGTCAACAAACCTTAAAAAAAGTATGCAACAGCTTTTTCTACTGCACAGCTACAACAATTTTAAAATCGTTTTCAGAATCAAAGTAGTTTTGATATGCAATGGTGAATTATTAAAACATCAGAAAGTTGTTCAATAAACCTTAAACTTGAAAGAATTCCCGTAAGCAGCAGAGAAACGCTACAGTAATTTGAAAATAAAAGTTAAGAACTGTTGATTTTCATCATAGAACTTTGGATTAAAATAGAAGTAGATTGTTTTGTATGAGAAAGATGATCTTATAAGAACAATTTTGTGTTGTTTCCATAACAAAATCTGCTCAAAAAATGAAGAACTAACATGTCACTGTTCACAGCTACAGTGACGGCGCCCTAGAGAGAGAAAGTAGAGAGAAGGCAGAGAGAAATTGACTCCAGGGGTTTAGGGTTTAGGGTTTTTTTTTTGGCAATCCACTAGGCATAGCCTAGGGCTAGTTTTTTTTATTAATAACAAAAGAAAATACAACAACTAGGAAAATTACAGATAAGGTGGACAATAGCAGCGGTATTGTTACCCATATAACACATACCGAGCTAAACTTATCGTACTAATCCTATTGAGGTATAAAAAACCTCACTAGCAAGCATGCAAAAAGAAAGAACTTGCTAAAACTAAATATTTTGTGATCACCACAGAGCTTATAGCATACTCTGTGATGATATTACAGATTATAATACTTAAAAAATGATAAAATATAAAGTAGTAGTAAATAAAATCTTGTCCCTGCTTTTCCGAACTTGTAAAAACTTCAATTTGTAGTTTTTTGTTGTTTTCCTCAACCGTGTTCAAAAGGTAAGCAAAAATCATCATTTCTTTTTTGACCGGTTGGACCTCGTTGATGTAGTTGGGGCAACCTGCTTTTGTTTGGCAACTCTCATTGGAAGTCGCCTAACAGTTACATCACTAACCTTGTCGTCCCAACTATTATTCCTTGTATGAGAGTTGTTACTTTTTCCGATATGCATTGGTGATAAATCACCTTTTCTTGCAGCATCTTTTCTACATTGTTGTAACATCGCCTCTTCTTCTCCATGTTCAAAATATTCCCTCCCCAAAATAACAGGCTGTGGTGCATTTTGAACGATATCAACTGTTATTAGGGCCGCTTCTCCTTGAGTGGTTGTCACAACTGTCTTACTTTGTTGTTGTCCTATGTGTTGCATTTTTTCCTTGCTCTTATTTACTGGTTCTGTGCTAGGCATAGTATGATGTACAGGTATGGGGCTTACCAGTGCATTCAACAACATTCTATCCTCTTCTGAAATAGTCGGATTAGTGGTAACTAATTGTTGCTGCACATTTTTATCACGGTCAACTGTAGAAAAATTCGCTGGAAAATTCTGCCTTGTTCCTGCTTCAACTGGAGAGTTCTGCCTTGTTCTTGCTTCAACTGGAGAGTTGCTACAAGCACCTGTAGTAACCTGCTTGGAAAGTGTTGTTACCTTTTGAATCAATCTTCCATCTGCTGCCTTTGTCATTGCAATTGCTGGTGATAATAATGGGACAAATGCTGGAGCATGTAGATTCAGTCTGCTTGTTGAACCTGCTGGTTTCTCATAAGGCTTTGGATTAACTGGAGGGTCGAGCTCTTCACCTGCACTGTCGTGATCAAACTCTTGGTCACATTCTTCAGACGAAAATCCATCCAAACCATCGCGCCAGTCCTCTTCATCATCATATTCCCGTTGGTGATGCCATGGCTTAGAATTACAAACCATCTCCTTCACCTTTGCTTGAATGATCGCATTATTGTTTCCAGTTGACACATTATGTTGTCCAGATTCCCCTTCGAACTCCCCATAGGACCCAACTGATTGAGAGGGTACATCAAACACAGAAGTATTTAACGTAACCAACGGTTGCTTGAACATGATATCCTTCATGAACATCTCATTCTGCGCTTTGTTAATGATTTGCTCCACATGTGGATTGGAAAAATACAATGTTGGTACATTGGAACTGTGTGCCTCTGTCTTTTGCTTATCAACAAGAACAATATCCTTCGAGTTACTTAGTCGATCACCTAAGTCTTCTGCATTTTTCTGTCGATTTACGTTGCCAGAGAAGACACTTTTTCCACCAACTGATCGCGTGTCATCACCCCTCTGTTTCTCCTTATTATTAGCCCCATTCAGTTCATTCTCACCCTCATTGACCAAAGCATCAAAGAAGTTCGAGACTCCAATGACTGGTGATGATACATTCTGATTTTGAAGCCCTGTAGTTTGCTTCTTATTAGGTGATTTATTCACCACTGTCCATTTACTGCTCTTTGTACCTGCATTGTGTGTAGTAGCAACAGGTTGACTTGCATTGCCTTCACGATCATTTCCTACAACTGCATTTTTACTTGGTGTTGCAATGATATTCGGCGTCGCATGCGTACCAGCTTTCTCTTTCAAAGCCTGCTGCTGCATTAGAAACTGTGTAGCTGTAATAGCCTTATCATCGATAATGCTCCCAGTTTTGGCTGGAGAAAGAAACTGACCAGCTTGCACTGCAGTAGCTAAAATAGTTGCTGGTTTTTCAACTAGATCAGGTAAAGCAGCATTATTTTTGTCGACTCCAGCTTCCTTTTCTTCACCCTTTAACGCCTGAGAATCATCAGTCATGGCTACTGCAGTTGCACTAGTTGAATGCTCATGGAAAATCAAACGATCAGGTGCATTCAATGCAGCAGCTTCTCGTGTATTGATAACAACTGAATTCAACGTTTGCACAACCTGCTGACCAACTAGATTTTCTAGTAAACCTGTAGCAGCCTTATCATCGAAAACTTGCCCAGCCTTACACAAGCTAGCATTGTCCTGTATTCCTTGACCACTGTTGGGTATTGTAACAAATTGTTTCGAGGTGTGTGGATCATTTACACCTGAGTTCTGCCCCTTATCACCTCGATCACTAGACTGAACTTGCATAGATTCATCAGGTCGATCCATATATTCCTTTAAACAAAATGTTGATGAAGCAACAGTTGCCTTATCACAAGGTTTTTCAACCTGTGCAATACCAGTGACATCCTCCTTTACGACTGTAGTGGATGTGGCAGTTGCATTATTTGCAAAAGGTATAAAATGAGGTGCTTGCATGCCTGTTACATTCACCACTTTATACCCTGTTGACACTGCATATTCGAACTCCATAACATCTACCTTCTCCTCATTTTCACTTTGTATGCATGCTCCAATTCTCCCTTCCTTAACATCCGCAGTTGTTACTGCATTCTTAGTAACTACTTGAGCAATCACACCATTTTGATCAATTATTTCAGTAACATTCATATCGTGATCACATTTTGGAACCTTCGCATCCGCCGGAACTATATTCGCTGCATGAGTTGACGTAGCAGCCTGCAAAACTCCAGTATCGACCTTGACACTGCTAGCAACAGTGTCATTTACAAATGTTGTAGCTTTTACATCCTTATCAATACCATCATTGCTGGCCTCAGTCTTTTCACGTAGCTGACCCCCATGAACTTGCTCAGTAGCAACTTGATTAACAACTTTTTTTCCTCCATTGATTTGTGAAGCCTGCTGTGCATCTTGTGTTTGTTTTGCTGCTTCAAAATCCAAGGGTTGCACAACTCTACCAAGGGCTTCAACAACTGGAACAATTGTACCAGAACAATCCCCAGTAGCATCAATTGAGACTAGACGTGAATGACTCTCCCCTGCTCGATTCTGCGTGATCCCATTACCAAGTCTTTTTCCTTCTGCAATTTGCAAAACCTGCTGCGCGATGTGATTTTCTTTTGCGACGTCAACTCCTTGCTTATCATTCATTCTCCTCTTCTCATTCAAAAGTTGACGCAGATCACCAGTGTACTTTCCCCCAACAGCTTGTTCTTGAGAGACTTCAAGTTCTTCCATCTCAGCTTGGTTATGAGTCTTTGTCGAAATATATCGACATGTTTTCTCGTCGTGTCCCTGGTGCTTGCAACAGTTACAGTACAAAGGCAGGTTATCATAAATAATATCCTGAAACACTTCAATCATTTTTCCAGAGCTTTTATCCACACTTTGGATCCTCACTCGCTTGGGATGTTTGTTCATTAGGTCTAAGATTACCTTGACCCTCGCTGTGCTTGGTCTGGATTTAAGTTGCGTCGCTTTATCAATAGCAATAGGTTTTCCAGCAGCACTAGCGATTGATAACAACGAACGCATTGCAAATAACTCCGGCGACAGATTTGGCAATGAAATCCAGACTACTGCCATTGTAGTTTCCTCATTTGGATTAAATCCAATTGTCCATGGGAAGACTCTGTACTGATGTTCCTTTCCATTCCATGATAAGTAATTTACTGCACGAGCTAAAGCATGTACATAGTCTTCATTTTGATCAAACCTTAGCAAAATCTGTCTTGGTGCTAGTGAACCAACAAGGCATCGACCTTTTGTTCCTAGATGTTTTGGCAGTAGGTTTCTCAGTTCTTTAAGATCTGGTGCACCTGCTGAAAGTTTAAAAACAACAGATTGGTGTAATCCCTCCTCCATTGCAAATTCACGTCGTTCCTCCATAGTAAAACAAACAGTTGGTTCGCCATGAACATATTGAATCGAATTCAAAACTGTTTTCGTTACTATTTGTGTTGGTGATTTGGATTGAATTTGAGCAGCATATGTAGGTTTAATAGAAGGCTCTCCCACAGCCAAAGGCTGGGGAGAGGACGCTACAGTCATGAACCTCTTCAACACTCCATTGATGTGAAGAATCAAAGGAAACTAAAGAAAAACTCTGGTTGCTACAGTAACCGTGCAGCAAATTTTTAAGATCTGGACCAATTGGCTATAGATTTGAAGTTAAAACCAAAAGGGAAATTGTGTACAAAGAATACACGCTTCTTTTGACACCAAATTTGTGACAATCCACCACCGGATTCCGAAGTTGAGGGAGATGAATAGTGACTCACCCTTCTTCTTAGAGAGAAGACAGAGCGTTTGTAGAGAGATGGGTGTTTAGGGTTTTTTTTTTTTTGGGTTTAGGGTTTAGGGTTTAGGGTTTTAGGGTTTTAGGGTTTTTTTTTTTTTTTTTTTTTTTTTTTTTTTTTTAAGCAAATATACCACTAGGCATGGTACCTAGTGGTTAATATATTGATAAATAAAGGAGTACAAAATCCCAATCCGGGTCCAAAAGAGTACAATTTGTCCTACTAGTTCTACCTTAGCATTAATAGATGAAAATCTACGAAAACAAAAGAAAAGACTAGAAACATGTCTATTGTTATCTATAAAATGATGTCCAAATGCATGCTTCAATGTCTTGTGGCTGCGATCGGCCTCTTCTGCCCATTTCAAGTACCATGTAGCACCAATCAAGCTCTCACCAGGTGCCAAGGTATGAAGGGTATGGGCAATGATAAAGTCCATCCAAGCGTGCCACAAAAGAGAAGCAAAACATAGCTTCCAAGTAGATAAATCACTGCAATGTACAATTACAATTCTTGCGCCATGTTCCTGTGATGAATATAGCACATATACATTGTTTACTAATGTATCATCTCCAGAGTGAGCATGAAAACAGATTTCCAAACCAAATGCATAGCTAAACCATGTCTTGACTCCACACGATCGTAAGTTCCAAGTATCTTTTGTATATTCCATGTCGTGCTGTAATGGTTCCATGACTTTTGCTAATGTGATTAACTCAAGCCAGTTGAACATGTCCATTGAGATATCTAACAGTAACAGCTTTGCCATTGCGATGCAAGACTCCCTGCCAATGATGCCCACAGTGTAGGACCAAAAATTGACATGCCGTCTGATAATATATGTTGCCCTTGTACATTGTATACTACTATGTCACCTCCAGAATGAGTGTGAAACCACACTAATACCACTGAAAATGACATAATATTATACAACATATTCCAATCACAGAAACTTAGCCAATTAGTCGATCGTAAGCTGCACTTAGTAATTGTAGTTTCCCTGTTGCATGCCCTGGTGGTTACAATTCGATGAGCCTCAATGAAACATAGCACATATATATTGTCCACTACTATGTCATCTCCAGATTGAGTATGAAAACATACTAATACCACTGGAAAATGACACAAAAGTATACAATATATTCCAAGCATATAAGACAGCCATATCTTAACAGTAGGTGCTGGTGTATTCATACTGGCTATTGCAACTTCCCTTTTCATATCTATCCTTGTTCGATGAGACATTGATGTTCGAATGTCTACCATATCTGTCAATATCACAGTTGATCTTCCAATGTAAATCATGTCCAACTGACCAAGACTGTTCAGAAACCATCTCAAGTCTGTGAATGATGGTACGTTCCAAAGAGTTATTATGACTTTCCTGATGTGTTGCAAGAAATGCAGACTTACACCATTTCGATGAAGCAGTGTATTGTGCATTAATGTCTTCATTCCCATGCCAAGATAAGTGATCCCGCAAATGATGCCCCTGATAGTTCTGTATGTATTCTGCACATATGCTCGTGCCTTTGCTATACACACTCCCTTCCTGTCAATTACCAAATCAATCTCAGGTTGAGCATGAGAGCATGCTAATACCACTGAGTAATGATTCAATAATATCCAGTATGTGACTGAGTATAGCATTTGCATAGTATAAGCTTTTCTCTTCATTAATCCGGTGCTTTCCTTTTGACAATCCTAACTCTCAGATTAGGAATTTGTGATTTGTCCATGTTGATTAATGTTTTTCCTTCAGCTGGTAGTTCTTGAAATGATTGAAAGTTAATATTACCTGCAAAAGAAAAAGCAAGGTTAGCTAAATAATCCGCGACAGTGTTGCCTTCCCTGAACACATGCTGAAATATGACATTATATGTTCTCTTGATGTGCTTGATCTTTCTCACTTCTGTCCCTATGCTCCATGGAACCTCCCATTCATCTTCAATCACCTTCTTCATCACCAACGAATCAGTTTCTAAAATCAGAGGATGTAGTTGCTTTTCCACACAATACGACAGTCCATACAATATTGCCTTTGCTTCTGCCACTATATTTGTTGTTTCACCTATTAATTTTGCATTAGCAGCTATTAGGTCACCTTGATGATCTCTCACACAAAAACCATACGAGCTAGGACCTGGATTCCCTCTCGATGCACCATCTGTGTTGCATTTAAACCAACCATCATATGGAAACTGCCATGTAACTCTTCTAGTTACTATAGTTGATTTATAGTTCTCAAAGAATTTGATCATTTCAGGCCATAACATTGGGATTCCAGAGAGCCATGGATATCTCACCTTTGCCAAGAGGTACAGTGTCCTATTTACTTCATGAATAACCCTGCTGCACGACACAAATCCTCCATGTTTCATTGTGTTCCTTCTCTTCCATATTTCCCAAAGGATAACTGCCGGAGCTGCTTGAAACAAAGGTTTCAATTTGGGACAACATTTTGCATTCCACCATTCCCTTATAACTTGATGTACCTGGACCATGTTGATCACCAAGCCTGCAGCTTTGCTAAATGAGCTCCACACTTTCTTTGCAGTATCACTAGTTAAGAACAAGTGCTGAAATGAGTCTTCTTTAGGTGATAGGCAGCACCAGCATTTAGATACCACCATATATCCTCCATCCCTCCATATATCATCTGTAGGTATCTTTATTTTCCAAACTCTCCATAAGAAGAATGAGATTTTGAAAGGAAGACCTTTTGTCCATAGCCTAGCATAATCTGTAGAAGCAGATTCTCGATGCCTCAAGATCTTCCATGCACTACTCACAGAAAACTTGCCTGAAGATGTAGGCATCCACCTGGGAATGTCCCAATATCCCTCAGTAGTTGTAAATGTCACTTCTTCCTTAATGTGATTCCCAATCTCCAATGGGAAAGTTTGATTTAGGAGTTCATCGTTCCATTGTCCTTCTACTCGTAATTCTGCCACTTGTTGAAGTTCCTCATTTATGTGAAAATATGGAGGAACTACATGATATAATGCTCCAAGACCTGTCCAGTTCTCATGCCAAATACTAGTCGATCCCCTATTCATCTCCCATAATATTTCATGCTCCATTTGATCTCTAGCCTCCAACAATTTTCTCCAAACATGTGATCCATTTCTGAATTGAACCACTGTTGGGGATTCTTTCTTGCAATATTTGTTCCACATGTAATTGGTCCATAGTGATTTTGATGTCCTGAATCTCCACCACAGCTTAGCAAACATAGATTTGGATACATCAAATAGAGATCTAAAGCCAATACCCCCCTCTTCCTTTGGCAGACAGAGATTCTGCCACTTTGTCCAATGTCTACTTCTCCCTTCTTCTTTGTTACTCCAGAAAAATCTTGCAAAAGTCTTATGAAGATGCTCAATGACATTGTTTGGTGGATCAAGTACTGATAATATGTGAGTCGGCATGCTTTGTAATACACTTGATATCAATGTGGCCTTTCCTCCATATGATAATAGCTTCCCTTTCCACGAGTGTAATTTTGCCTTAACCTTCTGAATCAAGTCATTATAATAATTCTTCCTCCTCCTAGTGTGGAAAATTGGACAGCCTAGGTATGTGAAGGGAAAGTTTCCTTTAGAAAATCCAGTGATATTAGCTACTGTAGCCTTCAGTTCTGCAGCAATCTTTGAATGAACATAATAAAAGCTCTTTTCTTTGTTAATCAGCTGGCCTGACTCTTTCTCATACGAAGCCAAGATTTCCATAATTTTCTGCAAGGAGTATGAGTCAGCTGATGCAAATATTATGGTGTCATCTGCATAAGCAAGGTGGTTCAGAGGATCCGACCACTTTGGCATTCCAAACCCCCTAAACTGCCTGTCTTCGAACAATTTATTGAAGGATCGAGATAGCACTTCTGCTGTCAGAACAAACAAAGCTGGAGATAGAGGATCTCCCTGCTTCACACCTCTTGTAGAATGAAAGAATCCTGAAGCCTGACCATTCACCATCACTGAGTACCAATTATTTGATATCAAATTCCACACTATGTGTATGAAGCACTCTGCAAATCCCATCTTCCTCAGTACATGCATCAGGAACTTCCAAGACACCCTATCATATGCCTTGGCCATATCTAATTTGATCACAACATTTGCTGGTTTGCCTCTTAGTCTAATGTCAGTCACTACTTCCTGTGTCAATAGAATGTTTTCGAAGATACTCCTTCCTTTAACGAATCCAGACTGGTTCAATGAGATTAATGAAGGCAAAATTTTTTCAATTCTATCATGGACTACTCTGGAGAATATTTTGTTGACAAAATTACTTAGGCTGATAGGCCTAAGATCTGAGAAAGTTTGCACTTGTTGTTTCTTAGGTAGTAGTACTAGATTAGCGTGTGTTATTGATTTGGGCAATGGACGACCCTCAAAAAATAACACAACCAGATTATGAACATCTTGTCCCACGACCTGCCAGCATGTTTGGAAGAAAAGACCTGAGAAACCATCTGGTCCACTGGCACTTTCGCAACTTAATGCAAATATAGCAGCTTCAACCTCTTTATAACTTGGTAATCTGCATAGCTCGACATTTTGTTCATCTGTCACCATTGTAGGAACATTGGTCAGTAGTTCAAAATTTTCAACATCTCCTGCATTAGTAAATTGGTTCAAATAAAAGTCTACTGCTGCCTGTGCTAGTTTTGCCTGTTCTTCAATCCAGTGACCATCACTGTCCATGATCCTCTTTAGCTTCAGCTTGTGCCTTTTTCCATTTACACAATTGTGGAAGAACCTTGTGTTTCTGTCTCCTTCTTCAAACCAGTTCATCCCTGCCTTTTGTTTCCAAAATTGCTCCTCCAAGTTTAAATACTTCTTCAGCTCAGCCTGTGCTTGTTGCAACACTATTCTGTTTTCAGAGGAAGGTTCCTCCTCAAATAGCTTCTCCTTAATTCTCACTACATCTTCTCGAATAGCCAGCTGTTTGAAAATATCACCATAAGTCAATTTGCTCCATTTTGACAAAGCAACTTTAACTCTTTTCAGTTTCTGTTTGAACATTAAGAATGGATCACCAATGAAGTCTGCAAACCAATTCTGTTTTACCACCCCTATAAACTCTTCATGTTTTGCCCAGAAGTTCAAAAACTTGAATGGCTTTACACAGTTCATTGCTTCCTCACCACAAGACATCAATAAAGGAGCATGATCTGATCCTGTCCTTATAAGATGTTCCACCTCAATGGTTGGAAACAAATTCTGAAATGACATGTTCACCATGATTCTATCAAGTCTTTTAAAGATACATTCTGCATTTGGTCTCCCGTTCCACCAAGTAAATGGACTACCTTTATAGCCAAGGTCAAACAATCCACACGAGTTAGCACAAAAGGCAAAATCTTCATATTCTGGAGGATACACTGGCAGACCCCCAATCTTCTCTTCCTCTCCCATCACAACATTGAAATCACCCCCAACAAGCCAAGGTAATTCCATATCACTTGCTAGATAATACAGATTGTCCCATAATTCTAGTCTTTCCAGTGCACAACACTTGGCATATACAAATGTCATCATCATGTGTTTGCCAAGCTCCCGATGGTAAATTGTGAGTGTCATTTGTTGTTCAGTGTCTATCAAGAGCTCCCATTCAACCACAGCATCCAAGAACAACCAAATCTTTCCATTCACATTTGAAATTGCAGCCTCCATGCCTAGTCTTCTTCTATATTTTTGCAAGAACTTCACCTTTTGCATTGGTTCCATAAGTGCAACAATAAAGAAGCCGTGCTCTTTCTGCATATTAATAACTCTTTGAAATGCCTGCTGAGTCTTCACAGACCTTATATTCCATATCAATGTCTTGACATTCATTTAGACACATTGGAGGCTGCCCTTCTGGGCAAAATTCTAATAGGTGGTTGCAGCTCTTTCTGTTGCTTTTTCTTGTCTTTCTTTCCACTTCTGGCTGTTGATTTAGGAGATAGGTCCCCCTCCCTTGCAATGGCTTTAAAATTTTCAGCTATGGATTCATCATTTTCCTCAACTTCAATGTGCAACTGTTGTTCAATCAGGGACTGTTGTATATCATCCGGCAGTTCTTTATGAGTGATAATATCATGCATCAGTTGGTTTGGAGTCCTTGATGGCATATTAAATTGGATCTGCATAGGAGAGCCTGTGTCTGATGAACATGTCACAGGTATGGACTCAACTACTCCATCATTCCTAGCCACAATTGCCTTTTCTGCAACTTCTGTACATGGCACAGCACCATGCATTTTCATGATTCCCAACTGTTCTTGCAGAAGCCTGTATTGAAGCTCATACACAGACCCAAGGTTGGGGTTTACTGTAGCATTGCATGCATCATTTACTATTCCATTTCGACCAGCTCCTTTATCTTGTAGTACTTGTGTATTTAACACCTCAACATCATCAGTATCCCTTACCAAAGCATATATAGGAATCCCATCAACAAATGCCACAATATCTTCAGAGTCACTATGGTTTACTGCTCCATTACCTTGTTGTTCAGTCAACTCTTGTTGTTTTGGTATTTCTTGTCTTCTCCCATTCTCACTTACTCCATGATATCTGCCCGTTTGAATTTCACTTTGATTCACCCTACATTTTGCATTATCATCATTCTTACTAATCATATTGTTACTGTTTACCACAGTGTCTCCCCTTGCTTCTATATGATGTCTCCTGTTGGTATCATTTGTATTGCTTGTTGTTACTAAGTCTCCTGATCTCTGCTTAGTTATCCCCTCTACCTCTTCACTCCATAAAGGCTTGATGGAGTTGGCCTCATGAATATCATCTTGTTGCCCAGACTCCTCATGAGTTTGAGATGGAATTTCTTGGCAGGATCTGTTTGTAGCTACATTGCATAGTCTTAGCTCTTCCTCATTTGTCCCAAATCTCCTGTGCACCCATTCGATTGTTTGTTCCCTTCTAGCTGCAGCATCATCAGTTGAATGTCCTGGCTCCCTTACCATGTTTGTCCTCTCCACTGCTTCCTGTTTTATTTTCCTAGCTTCAACATCTTCCTTGTTTTTTCCTTCTCCATCCCCATAACCATTTTTAACTGAATTTCCTTCTTCAAAAACAGTGGGATTAACATAAGTTTCCTTATTATCCTCCAATAACTTCTCCTTGATCTTTTCCTTATAAACTGTTACTTGCTTTAATGTCTTGTCTTTTCCATCTCCTGCACCATCTGTCGTTTGCATTATCTGTTGATTGTCATCCTCCACCTCTAAAGCTCCAAATTGATTCTTTGATATCACCACACCTTCATTAGCCATTCCTTTCCCTTTGCTGCTTTCATTCTCCTTGTTGTCCTCAATTATGTAGCCTCTGCTGTCTCTATTATATTTGTGCTTTCTTGCTTGCATCCATTCCTGTTTAGCATGATTAGTGACTTGTTTCCCAAGAATTTTTCCACTTGACAGAACCTTGGTGGAGTTTGCTGCTGTACCTACGATATCAGTACTCAAAAGCACTGCACGATCCTTCACTTGTTCCTTGCCTTCTCCAGTGGTATTCTTAAGCAACTCTGGGTGTATAAACCAACACTCCTCCTCATTATGGCCTTGCTTCTTACAGGTCTTACAGTATTTAGGCATGTAATCGTATCTAATTTTAATCCATTTAGATTCTTCAGGACCTGTTTCATCAGCTTCCTCGATAATTTTGATTCTTTGTGGCAGTGTGGCAAGCAGATTCACCTCGACCTTCACTTTAGCACAACTAGGTCGCGTGCCATTTTGAGTAGCAAGATCAACATGTAGCGGCCTACCTACTGCACCTGCCAGTGAGAATACAAACTCCTTACCAAAGAAATTAGGTGGGAGATCCTGGAATGAGATCCATGCAATCGCAATTGGTGTTTCAACATCCGGAGACCACCATGGACTCCACTTCGTGCATCGCATCTGCCAAAATTCACCTTGGGCCTTCAAGTAGAATGCTGGTTTTGACAGTAGATGAATGTAATCTTCCATTAATGACAGTTTGATCAACACATGAGATTCTTCGATCAAGCCGATTGAACAAGCACCCTTAATTTCACATTGAATTGGTATAGCTTTCCTTAGTTCTTGGATCACTGGCTTTCCATACGAGAACTTTCCCAGGACTGCTAGATTAAGGCCTTGTTGTATAATGGATTGCTTAACTTCTGCCTTTTTCCATCGAACCATTGGTTCACCATGTAACATCTCCACCGGCTTCAAACTTAGGCTTTGTACGTGCATGATAGTATTCATAGTTTGCGGCCGTAACAGATTAGCATATGTTTGGGTTGTTTGATGAGTAACAGAAGGTTGTATATTAGTCGCAAGATTAAGAGACGACTGCCCAACCTCAAAAGGAGGCTGGGCAGTGGCCGGCGAGGCCATAGTAGCACAGCTCGAAAACGATTTGAATTATTCAAAACAGAGCTTCAACAGAAGTCTGAATCAAACTCGATGAAGCAGAACAACAGTAGCTTCACCCAGCTGAGCTGCTCGAATTAAAACTCAACCTGAGCTTCAGAAATCTTCACGATGCCACAATCTTGACCAACTCTTTACAGATTTGAAGCTCAAATGAGCATAAATAACAGATTCGATGAGCAGTGAACAGAAATCAATGGAACAGTACCCAGCTGAGCTGCTTCGAACTTAAAACTAAACCTGAGCTTCAGAGATCTTCACGCTGTCAACAGTTTGGTCAAATCGTTACAGATTAGCAGCTCAAATGAACATACCTTCAACACTTTCCAGATTTGTCGATGAGCAGTGAATGCTTGTGTATTCAACAAAATCTGGATTTTGACGATTAGAACTGAAACCTGAGCTTCAGCAAACTTCACAATGCCAGCAACTTGACCAAATCGTTATAGATTAGAAGCTCAAATGAACTTATATTCAATAGAACACAGATTTGCCGATGAACAGTGAAGGCTTAGGCAATGAACAGGAAATCAATGAAACAGTAAATCAACAAAACTTGGATTTTGATGATTAAAGCTGGATCAGTAGTTAATGAACGTTGCTTGGAGATTAAAATGATGTAGTATACTTATCAGATGAATGATTTTAGGCCATGAACAATGAAATCTTCACTTTCTCTCTCTAGTCCTAGAGAGAAGGAAGAGCATTTTTGGGTTTGGTTTTGGTTTTTTTTTTTTTTTAAGCAATCCACTAGGCAGAGCCTAGGTCTAGTTTTTTATTAATAACATAAAAGAAAATTACAACAATTAGGAAAAGTACAATAAGGGGGACAATAGCACCGGAGATGTTACCCATATAACACAAACCGGGCTAACCTTAACGTACGAATCCTATTGAGGCTTGTAAACCTCACTAGCTAGCAAGCGTGTAAAAAATAAGAACTTGAGAGAACCAAGTATTCTATGATCGTCATAGAGTTTATAACACACTTTATGACGCTATTACAATTGATGATGCTTTGAAAATGAAAAACTAAAATAATGTAGAAATTAGAGTCTTGCCCCTCATCATTTAGCAAACTTGTGAGTTCTTCAATTTTAACTTCCTTAAAATCCTCTTTATCGGTCTTTAAAAATTCTTCAAAATTCTTCATTTCTTGTTGGATTTATTGGACCTCGTAGATGTGGAGGATGCAATTCCTTTTTGCTTTGCAGCTCTCATTGGAATTTGCCTGAGTGGTATTTCTTGAGTCTCATTCCTTTTCTCAGTGATCGTAGGAACAGGGCTATAAGGAATACGACTCAAAATGTCTATAGGATTTTCAGTTAGCATCGCATCCAACAACTTTCTATCATCTACCGAAATAGCATTTTTAGTTGTTACAAGTTGTCGGTGCCTCCTCTTTGAACTTGTTACTGCTTTGCAATCACTATAGCTCACTTTCCTGGCACTTTCTCGTTTCTCATGCACTTCATTTTTATTTCCAGTTGATATCATAAGCTGCCCGGATTCCCCACCATAATCTCCATATGATTCAACTGAATTTGAGGGAACATCATATACGGATGTATTTAGCGCAACCAAAGGTTGTTGCACTATATTTTCCTTCATCATCATCTCATGTTGCGCGTCCTTGATGATTCTTTCCACATTAGGATTGGAAAAATGTAAAGTAGGCGCATTGGAACTATGAGCTTGCACCAATTGCCCATGATCGCCTCCATGTTCTCCATACGACTCCAAAGATTGTGATGGTACCAAATTACCGTGCAATTTGTTCCCTTTGTCGTTGATTGGTATCTCATGTTGTGCATTGAAGTGGCCAGCATGGCCTACGTCTTTATCCATGCGTGAATCAGCTATCACCATTGTGTTTTCATAATTTAAGCCTAATGGGGACCCTTCCTTAATCACAGGAGAATTTCTTGTCGTTATCATGTTCCAACCATCCCCCCTTTTGCATGTACCTCTTCGCTGATCGTACTCCAATACCTCAGCACTTTTTCTTTCCAAAAAAATAGATTTATTTCCATCTTTTTCCTTACCTGAAGTTTGGGACACGGTAACTTTGACAGGTGACTGTGCGTCACTTTTTGACTGAATTATTTCTTCCGCTTGTGTTTGGGAAAGTGCTGCCTCAACGTACATGGTAGTTGCTCCATTTACTGCTGTAGCTCTATCAAAATGGCCCGCATTATTGCATGCTTTTTGCTCCACTAAAGTTTGTTCCAGATTAGTTGGCGTTACTTTTGCACTTACAAAGCCACCCTCCTTTAACAAATATTGTTGTAAATTATTCCCATAATGCTCACTTGAACCCACATCATCATTGGAGATATTTTTTCCAGCAATGTCCCCCTTAATTATTGCATTGGATTCTTTATTTAATTCTTTTTCCATTGCAATATGTTGCCTAGTCATAAGACCACAATGGCCCGCCACTTTGTCTATATTTTTCTTTAATGGAAAGCTTTCTTCTACTTTTGTTTTGACCGTTAAAGCTTCTCCACAATTATCAATATTTTCATGACACACATGTCCCACTACTTTGTCCACTTTTTGCTCCAATTGTGAATTTTCACTACTTAATTTCCTAAGCATTGAAACCTTACCAGATTCCTTAATATGTGCTTCGTCCTTTTCATTTGCACAAGCCAAGTGGCCCGCGTCCTTTTCCTCATTTTGCTCCAATATAAGACTTTTGTCACCTTTTGACTTAACCATTGAAAAATCATCAAGAGGATCCATAATTTGTTCCGTGATTTGTGCATTAAATCCTTGTGGAACTGTAGCTAAAGTAGACTCCAACAATGTTAGTGGTCCCTTCTCAAGATTTGAAGCCTCATCTACCTTATTTCCCCGTATTGATGCCATATGATCACAATTAGTTACTGTAGCAAATACATCTTCCAAAGATTTGATCTCTACAGCTTGTTGCACATTACTTACAGTAATCTCCTTACTAGCTGGAACAATTTCTTTTCCTCCATGAACCTGTAAAGCCTGCTGTTTAAGCCTCGTTTGTTTTGCATCTTCAACTTCCAACTGCCCAGCTCTTTTGGCATTAAGGTAATCCCTGGCATCACCTGTTAACTTGTCAAGGCTGTCCACTCCTTCTTCATCTACTCTAGTAACAGCTTCCTTGCCTTCCTCGATCTTCCAGCGACATGATTTCTCTTCATGTCCTTGGTGCTTACAACACGTACAATATTTTGGTAAATTGTCAAAAACGATCTTCTGATAATGTTCCACTATTCTCCCAGAATTCTTGTCCAAGATTTTTATTCGAATTCTTTTCGGATGCTTGTCCATTAAATCAATCAAAACCTTAACCCTTGCCGTACTTGGTCGTGTTCGATATTGCGTCGCCTTGTCCACTGCAAGAGGTTTTCCCACAGCTGAGGCAATGGAAAGTAGTGATTTTTTTGCAAAAAAATTGGCAGGTAGTTCAGGTAACGAGATCCAGACCACTGCTTTGGATGTCTCTTCACGAGGATTAAAATCTATCGACCAAGGGAATGTCCTGAAAAAGAATTCTTCCCCCTTCGCCTTGACTAAACCGGTAGTTCTTGACAGAAACTGTACAAAATCATCAAACAATGTAAACCTTACCAATATGTGACGAAATTCCAGTTGTCCCACATTACAGTGGCCCTTGACATTGAATTGCTTAGGTATGGCTTGCCGCAGTTCATGCAAATCTGGTTTTCCGTATGAAAATTTGAGAATCACACCTTGATGTAATCCCTCCTCAATGGTGAAAGCATCAACTTCATCTATGGTAAACTCCACCGTTGGTTCTCCATGAATAACATGGACAGGCTTTAACTCGATCTTGGACGCAATTGCGGAAGATTTTTTAATTTGATCCGCATATGATTGTTTTTGGTTCGTGTTTGTGACTGTTTGGATGATGTTTTCTGTTGCCTCTCCCATAGCCAAAGGCTGGGGAGAGGTTGCAGCAGCCATGGCTGCCCTCTACATGAAAAAGAATCTTAGAGAGAGAAAGTAGAGAGAAGGCAGAGTGTTTGTAGAGTTGAGAGATGTTTGGTTTTGGTTTAGGGTTTGGTTTTAGGGTTTTTTTTTTTAGCAATCCACTAGGCAGTGCCTAGGGCTAGTTTTTTATTAATAACACAAAAGAAAATTACAACAAATAGGAGAAGTACAATAAAGGGGACAATAGCACCGTTAATGTTACCCATATAACATAAACCGGGCTACCCTTACCGTACGAATCCTATTAAAAGAAAAAATACATTGTCTACGTAACTAGTGTTACTATTAAGTACTCTATGAATTGAGCACTATGTATAAACACATAGTTGCTACTAATATTTGTAGAATTAAACACATAATTAAAAATATAAGTAGCCCATAATTCATGTATTAAATTGTTCCAGTAGCCCATTTCTCTATTGTCTTCAACAGCACGTTCCTCGTCCAAGATAGGCCCAGGTGCTTTTGTATGAACCGGATTTGTTGGCCCAAATTAATGGCCCAGTTGATATACCATAACAAATCCCAAATCTGCCTGCCCGTCTGTTTTTCATCAATAGCCATGTCTTCGTTATTAAATCTTTGCATCCATGACCATATTTAGTGCAAATAAATTGCACAATTAGCCATATCAAATCTCTCATTGCCTTGAAGCACGTGTCTTTTACAAATTTAATTACGTGCCACTTACCAAAATATGTGTGTTCTTTGGCTTTCCATTCGTCTGTTCCCAAGAGACCAACATAGGAATTCACGATAGACCAAAAGACTCCTTGAGTTCTCTCATTGTCATCCCTGTATCCAGCTCCTTTCCGCCATTGTTTGATGCTTGACCCATCCATTTCCACTTCTCTTTGCACATGTGTGTTCCATTGTGAAGCCCCGATCGCTCCAGGTAATCGCCTCTTCATTTGTTTTTCTTCTTTGTTACCCTTTTCTCCATTTCTTCTACTCATCCAATTTATTATTTTTTGAAATGTCTCGAGCAAAAATTGGGAATATTGTTGCCCCTGCTTGTCTCCTGTAACTCCCAAAGTGAATGCTCGGTGAATTGCCGGATGGAGGGAGCTATTCCAACGCCAAAACTGAGACGACGTTAGAGTAGCTGTAAAATTCGACCAAGAAGTGGTCTGTCTGTGGATTTTGCACACAGCATTTCGAGTACGTGTTTTCTTGCCAATTGCATGTATATTCTTGAAATTCCTCTGCTCATGGCTTGCATCTTTATCTGCTGCTGCTATTTCCACCGTATCTGCTAGAGATACTGTCTCCTCTGATGTTGGATTTTTATTGTCTGCTTGTTGTGATGTTTTGTTATTTCCTTTATGTAGTATCTTGTCCTGTCTTCTGTTTTTCTCGTGTTGCTTCATCCATTTAGATTCCTTTATTGAAAGAAATTTAGATGTCCGCAATCTGTGTGCACTTGGAACCTTGTAAGATTTGTGTTGCTGATTCAGAGGTTCCCTTGTTAGCAAACTATGAAATGTATGTAATCTCCTGGTTGAGCTATTATTTAGATGTAACTGTAGTTCATTGGGCTGAATGCAAAGCATTAATACCACCAAAAATACTATAATCACATCATATAATAATAGTCCAACTGAAATACCTGCAAAACAAAACAAACAGTTAGATAAAACCATCACTATGTTCTCCTCCCGTAGGATTTGTACATAATGGCATCTTGAGATTTCTATCGTATCCACCTCCCTAATTGTTTTGATGTTTATGTGTAACCCTTCTATCATGCTTGTATGTATTTGCATTCCCTTGTGGTGTGTTGTGATATCATTATAAGCCATTGTAGTTAGCTTATATGTATCACCTTTTCTCTGCCCATTTCGCTTAAACATTCTGGGCAGAAATTTTGTTCCTTCATTTTTCTTTTTTGCAAATGAGAGCCAAAAAATCCTTTCCCAAATACTAGTGGCTAAGTGTAGTATCCATCCAGTGGAATATACCACCAATTGCATTTCAATTATCACATAAGCCACTTGTAGAATTAGGGTACCTGCACAATTAACAAACCTGTTAGACAAGAGCACCATGTTCTCCTCCATTTGGATTTGAGCATTGTGATCAAAAGTTGAACTAAGAAATAGCTCCATTTCTTTTGAAACTCCTACTGATGACTCCTCTAGCTTCTTGCTACCTTCACTCTGATGTATGGACATTGAAGTT
Source organism: Nicotiana noctiflora (assembly GCA_032618575.1). NCBI lineage: Eukaryota > Viridiplantae > Streptophyta > Magnoliopsida > Solanales > Solanaceae > Nicotiana > Nicotiana noctiflora. The sequence continues at coordinate 41,956 of JASVEL010004988.1, read as the reverse complement.
TATCACTATTCACAATTTTCCTTCCTTGAATGTCTAAATCCTGAAAATTATAACATTCCATTGGTCCAAAGTCAAGGGCATAATTTGCTAAGTGATCAGCCAATTTATTACCCTCCCTTAATGTATGTGCCACCTTCAGATTGCATCTACCCATCAACTTCTTGATCTCTTCCATATCTTCAGCAATAAACCATGGTGGTTTCCACTCATCCATCATTATTTTTTTAACCAGCATTGAATCTGTATGGAGCTCTATAAGAATGTATTCATGGGAAACACAAAATCTTAGAGCTTCAACAATTGCTTTCACCTCTGCCTCAGTGTTTGTGCCCTCTTCAATCTCTTTGCCACAAGCATATAGGATATCCCCTTCATCATTTCTCATAGCAAAACCAATTGAGCTCTTACCAGGATTCCCCCTAGAAGCTCCATCTGTATTAACTTTCACCCAGCCTTGTTCAGGAAAGTCCCATAACACCTTAGTGTATTTCAATTTTGGCTTATATTGTTCCATCATGTGAATTAAATCTGGCCACTTATGTGGAACAATCTGTAAACTTGGCTTCCTGAATTTTACCAGATATTGCAAAGTATTTGATATCTGATATATCACTCTATTCACTGATACTGCCTCACCATATTTGTAAGCATTTCTCCTCTTCCATAGTTCCCAGACTATAATAGAAGGTACTGCCTGCATTATTGGTTGTAATCTAGGAATCACCTGGGCTGTCCAACATCTCACTATGGCTTGATGCAAATTTAAACCTTCAACCTTAATACCTGCATTAGAGAGAAAGTATTTCCAGACCTTCCTAGCAGCATATGAATTGAAGAAAATGTGAGTTAAGGTTTCTTCTTGTGGTGATACACAACACCAGCATCTAGAAGCCATCGAAATACCAACTCTCTTGAGAAAATCATCCAGTGGCAGCTTATTTTTCCAAACTTTCCACATAAAGAAAGACACCTTAAATGGCAGACCTTTGATCCATATCATCTTGTAAGCATTGGCTGGTTCTTTTCTTTTCCTTATATACTCCCATGCTGATTTTACAGTGAATTCACCCCTTGTTTCCAGCATCCAAACAGGCTTGTCTAACTCCATAATTTCTCCAGGTGGCTTGATATTTTGCATAATATGTTCAGCTAAATCATCAGGTAGCAACTGTCTCAATAACTGTTCATTCCAGCTCCCTCCTTGAACAACCTCATTAACATTCTGAATAGTTTCATCACAAAAAAAGTCTGGGGGAGTGATAAAATATAATGCACCAAGGCTAGTCCAATTTCCAAACCAAAACAAAGATGATCCCATTCTAGGCTGCCATAGAATTTGGTGTTCAATTAGATCTCTACATTCTAACATCTTCTTCCATATGTGTGAACCTTCTCTCCAAGGGACTACAATAGGATTCATCTTTTTACAGTATTTTTGGCTCATGAAAGAGCTCCATAAGGATGGTCTTGTTCTAAAATTCCACCATAGCTTACAGAAGAGAGCTTTGGCTACATCATGAAGAGACCTAAAACCAACACCCCCTTCTTCTTTTGGTAAACACAGTGTTTCCCATGATGCCCAATGCCTTTTACCTCCTTCAATTGAATTGCTCCAGAAGAATCTTGCCATGCATTTATGAAGCTTGTTAATAACAAAAGCTGGTGCATTCACTGCAGATAGTAAATGTATAGGCATGCTTTGCAATACATGAGCAATCAAGGTAGCTCTCCCTCCAATAGATAACATTCTTCCCTTCCATGACTGTATTTTATCCAACACTTTGTTCATAAGATCATTATAATACTCCATCTTCCTTCTTGCATAGAAAATAGGGCACCCCAAGTATGTGAATGGGAAATCTTGCCTCTTAATTCCAGCCACCTTTTCCACCTTCTTGACAATTGAATCTTCTGTAAGGTGGTGCATATAAATTGCAGATTTGGCTTTGTTGATTAATTGTCCTGAAGCTGCTTCATAGTCCCTCAAAACTCCCATAATAAGCTGCAATGAAGTCTCATCAGAGGATGAGAAGATGATGGTATCATCTGCATATGATAAATGATTAATCCTGGGGCTCCATTTTGGGAGTCCAAAGCCACAAAAATGCCTGTTAGAATGTAGTGAATTCAATCCTCTTGAAAGAGCTTCAGCTGCTAGAATAAATAAAGTAGGAGATAAGGGATCTCCTTGCTTTACTCCTCTAGTTGATTTAAAAAAACCATGTGGCTGTCCATTGATCAAAACTGAGTACCAGTTGTTAGAGATTAAGCCAAAAACCCATCCAATGAACCTTTCATCAAACCCCATTTTCCTCAGAACTTTAGATAGGAAAATCCAAGATAGCCTGTCATAAGCTTTCATCATATCCAGCTTAATGATCACATTTGGGCCAGCCTTATTTCTCAATCTTATATCTGTGACAATCTCCTGTGTTAATAACACATTTTCTATGATACTCCTTCCTTTCACAAAACCAGCCTGTTCAATTGAGATTAGTTTAGGTAGAATCCCCACCAGTCGCTCATGTATAATTCTAGAGAAAACCTTATTGATGAAGTTACTGAGACTAATAGGCCTCATATCAGAGAAAGTGTTTACATCCTTCTTTTTGGGCAATAAGACTAGATTTGTATGTGTGATAAACCTAGGAAGATTCTGCCCATTAAAGAATGCTTTCACCATCTCCACTACATCCTCTTCTATTATTTCCCAACAGGTGTGAAAGAAACTACCATTAAATCCATCTGGTCCTCCAGCACTATCAGGATTGAGGCCAAAAACCGCGTGTTTAATCTCCTCTCTAGTTGGTTGGCACAACAGTATCTGATTTTGCTCCATGTCTAGCATCTGAGGTACATGATTAATAATGCTGAAATCAGTTGGAAAAGTGTCTTCACAGAACTGTTTCTTAAAAAACTCCACAGCCTCATTAGCCATATCCTCCTGTGTATCCATCCATACTCCTTCTGAGTTTTGAATTCTTTTTAATTGCAACTTCTTTCTTCTCCCATTTACATGAGCATGAAAGAATTTTGTGTTTCTGTCTCCATCACTAAACCACTGCATACCAGATTTTTGTTTCCAGAACTTTTCTTCCAAAGCTAAGAATTGAAACAGTTCTGCTTGAACCTTCTGCAGTCTTTCTCTGTTTTGAACTGTTGGATTAATCTCAAACTGTGCTTCATGGACTCTCACTACCTCCTCCAAGCTGGCAATTTTCTAGAAAATGTCACCAAAAGTATCCCTACTCCATTTAGATAGTGCTCCTTTTAGCTTTTTTAACTTGTGATTAAACAGAAAGAAAGGGCTTGCATGAAAGTCAGCTTTCCAATTCTCTTGTACCACTGCCTTAAAAGAGTCATGTTCAGTCCAGAATTTCAAGAATCTGAAACTCTTCTTTATAGGGACACTATTTGTATCATAGGAAATCAAAAGGGGACAATGATCAGATCCAGTTTTAGGTAAATGAGTAACTTCAATTCCTGGCCATAATTGCTGGGCTTCAATGTTACCAAAAACTCTATCCAATCTCTTGAAAATACAATCGTCCTCTGCTCTACCATTCCACCAAGTGTAGATACTCCCTTTAAAGCCAAGATCAGTAAGATTACAAGTATTCATACAATGTCTGAAATCATCCACCTCATTGAGAGGAACTGGCAAGCCTCCAAATTTTTCTTCTTCATCCCAAATTACATTAAAATCACCCCCCACCATCCATGGGATTTTCATATCACTAGCCAAGTAATAAAGTGAATCCCACAGCTCAATTCTTTCCAGATGATCACACCTTGCATATACTAGTGTAACCATAAATTCCTTTTCTTCTTCTGTGTCATATAACTTCAATGTGAGGTGCTGCACTGAATCTACCTCCACAGTCACATTATACTTACCATCTATGAAGACCCAAATCTTATTAGAAATATTCACAAAAGACTGTTCAAAATCAATCTGTCTCCTATATCCTTCCAGCTTTCTAGCTTGTTGCATTGGTTCCATCACTCCAATGAAATCAAAGTGATATTTTCTATGCATTGTTATTAGCCTCTCAAAGGCTCTATTTGTATTGACTGATCTAATATTCCAAATTAGAGCATTCATTCTAATTAATGGATTTAGATGCATTTCTCCTTGTTTGAACCCCTGAAGGTTGCACATTGGTACTGTCTTTCTTTTTCTTTCCTCTACCTGCTGATTTGCTCTTCTCCATGAAACTAGGTGATATATCCCCTTGCCTAGCAATGTCTCTGAAATTTTGACATGTTGATTCAGCATCTAGGTCTCTTCCTCTTGGTGATAGATCATGTTGTGTCTTTTCCACTATACCTGCTGCTACAAGTTGTTTTTCTTCTGCTGTAGACAATATTTGTTTTGACTTGGTCTGAGCTGCTGTTATGTTTTTTGTAATGACCATGTCTTTCTCCTGTGCTTTCACTGCTGTGTCTTCATGCTGTTCCTCTGTTCCCCCAGTGTCTTCTTTGTTCATCTGTAGGTCTCCTCCCCCTGGATCCCCTGGATCAATTTGTTCATCAACAATTGGTTCCACCACCACATCTGTTGCCCTGGCAGTTATATTATTTTGTACTGTATGTTCCCCATCTTTGTTATTTTCTCCATTCACACTGATTTCTTCACCATGTAGCTCCTGCTCCTCAGCTCCAACCTGTTGTTCCTCCTCATATCCTTCTGATAAATTTCCTTCATCAGGATCCTCCTCTGTTTGAGTATGCCACAGCTTTCCATTTGTCCAATCTACTTTCTTCTTTAAAGCTTCTTGTTCAGATACTTCTTCAGGAGCAATAGATTGTGATGGTATTTCTTGGCAAGATTGGTTCAGAGCTACTTTGTTAAGTGTGAAAGCCTCCTTTACCCATTGAGATGTTGTCTCTTTGTCATGTACCTGCTTCTTATGTACTACATCTGTGTTCTGTTCTGCAGTATGTGTCCCATTCTTAACTCCTGGAGATGTATGAGTAGACATAGGTGCTGGCTCATTCAGTGATTTCTCAGCTTCTTTTGGCCTAGTATTTATACTTTGATCATTATGTGCTGCCATTATAGCTAACATATTTCCTTCATTTGCCTCACTTTCTTCATTTTCCAGTAAAGTAAATTGATTTGAAATGTGGATCTGCTGTGTACTAGCTACCTTCATTGGAATAAGTTCCTTGCCTACACCATGTGACTCCCTTTGTATGTGTTCCTCCACCTCTGCAAAAGTCACTTCTTTTGTTGTATTATTTCTATCATTCTGGTTGTTCCCAATAGTATGAGGAACCAATTCTTTTCCCATTGTGGCTTGAGCAACCTGTGAATTAGCTTCATTTCTTATTCTATTGTCTCTGATTGTCTTCCAATGTTCTCCAACATTCCCAACTACTTTTCCACTAGATAAAAACTTAATTGGGTTATTAATATTGTTCTGAATAGTATCCTTATTGGGTTGAAACTCATTAGTATCCTGTTTCTCATCTGCTTTGTGAACCATCAAATCTGGATGTAGCTTCCAACAATCCATCATATCATGGCCCTGCAATTTACATTCCTTGCAGTATTTTGGTACGAAGTCATATTGGATTTTAACCCATTCAGTTCTTGAAACTCCAGTAGCTTCATCTTCAATATCCATACGCACTCTCTTTGGTAAATCTGCAAGTAAGTTGATAAGAACCTTTACTCGAGCACAACTAGGCCTTGTTTTGTTAATGGTTGCCAAATCTAGTTGTTGTGGTATTCCAACAGCAGAGGCTAACGAGAACAAACATTCCTTTACAAAGTATGTGGGTAGTAGTTGCGGGAAGGAAATCCATGCCATCGCCATAGGTGTTTCTTCTCCGATTTTGAAATTCTTATCATATATGAGCTGTTTCATGTGGTATTGATACCCATCTTTTGCCTTAATATAGTAAGTGCTTTTTGAAGTGATTTTTTTAAAATCCTCCCTCAATGTGAGTCGAATCAACAGAAGCTTGTCTCTGAAGAGACCAATATTACATTCCCCTTTAATACCACATTGTAATAGAATTAGATTACGCAATTCTTGGAGATCTGGCCATCCATAAGAGAATTTACCTAGCACAGCATACTGTAGACCTTCAATAATGTTCATTCTATCAACTTCTGATTCTGTGAACTTGACAAAAGGTTGTCCATGTAATAAAGTAGCTCGTTTGAAAGGAATTGGTTCAACTGATGCATCTTTTTCATCCCTCTGATTATTCATGGTTGTTGGCTTCAGCAGTCTACTATAATCTAAAGGTTGTTTCTGATTATTTGTTGCAGGATTAGGAGGATCTCGGCTTGTTGATGGCAGACCAGCCATAGAGGCTAGCTGGCCGCCAGCCAGCATACTCATTTAGCTCAGATTGCCAGTTTCTTTGTTTAAACAACTGGTCGTGCTTACCAGTTTTCCTTGGTTTCACCTCGATGTATTTTGATTATGTAGTCTCCTGTTAACACTTGCTGTAGCTTTTTAACGTGTAACAAGTTCCAAACAGCTTCACGTAACAACAGATTGGTGCTGAAACGATGCTACAGTAATCGGGCTATGTTTTAGAATCTGTTTTTGTTGTGATCTTCTCCTGTGCTTGAGAATTCATGTAAGTTTAGATATGAGATTCTAAGTTCTTGATGTTACAGTAGTCTTAAACATACAAATAAGATCTACTGAAGTTGATTGATGGATTCTACGCTACCCAGCAAAATCTGTTTGCTACAGTGGCGGCTGGGTAGAGAGAAGGCAGAGAAAAATTCTAGAGAGAGAAAGTTGGGGTTTGGGGTTTGGGTTTGTTTTAGGGTTTTAGGGTTTTAGGGTTTAGGGTTTTTTTTTTTTTTTTTTTTGTTATAATCCACTAGGCATGTTGCCTAGGGTTAATTTTCATATATAATAAACGAAGTACAATGATGGAGGGGGGCATGAACCTGACCTCCGAATGTGTGAACAAGTACATCAAAGACTTGTGATCTATGTAAATTACATTAGTAATGGTGTCCCATATGACTAAGTAAGATAGTACATATAGACAATGAAGCAGCGGGGATGTAATTACTAGGTTAGCTATGAACACAGTGAAATTATCTAAATCTAATAGTTGGGTATTTTGGAAGCAAGTGTTCCAAACATACCAACCTCTACACTTGGGATAGTGTAGGAGAATCCTATGAAGGATGACAAAAGATCTATCTTCTAACATGCTTTGACATGAGATTACAAGAAAGCTAGTTAGAAGATAGTATACAAAAAGAGTCCAATGAGGTCTGCCAGCCCTTCTTGTATGCATGACAGGAGAGAGTGAGCTCTGGAGTGAGTTTCTTGAGAATCCCATGTGTGGACTTGACCCTAGGTCTGCTCCCCTAGAGACTGGGTCTGTGATTAGTAAATGCATCCACTTCCAAGTCCATTGCCATTGACGCAACCAAGGTACCTGCATGTCGTGACTTGGCTGTGTGATCTTGAGGAGAAGATGACCTATCTGCAGAGTGGGTACAGATGCTAATACCATTGAATGATATTGCATCGCATGAAATACACTTAGAAACCATAGGTATCTGCAAAGGTTGCTGCCAAAATATATGGAGTTTCTTAAGTGAACCATCTGGAAAGACCTCCATGTGCATCTGCTGTGATCTAGGGGTTGTTGGATGTGTTGGTTCATGTGGTGTATTCTCAGTAGAATGAGCATCGAGGATGCTAATACCACTAACTGAGAGTACATTGCATGAACAACAGCATCCAAAGAACCTGCAAAACAAATTAAAAAGGTTAGTAACTGGGAGCTCAACTTCCAGGTTCTTGTGTGACTGGAAGTGAGACTGGGGAGAGGGGAGCAATTGGGGATCCCTGCTCTATACAACACTGGGTGCAGGTTCTTGTGTAGACTGCACTCAGTAGTATAGATGCTCATAATGTTCATGAAAGCATTGTTGTTGTGAGGGGGGGTAGTGATGAGGCCCCTGTTCAGTGAGAAGAGAGTGAAGAGTTGGGGTTCAGTTATGTACAAGCGTTTTGTGGCTGTGTTTTTTGGATTTGGAATTAGAATGCTGCAGCACATGCTATTGCTGCAGCTCTGGATTATCAAGGAGTACCCTGGTGACCATTGTGAATGTGACTGTATTAGGAGTAGGAAGGCATGGTGTGAGGATTTGGGTGAGTTTGTCTTGTAAGGGGAATGTGGGAGGTCCTGTATGGGTAAGGTGCAATTGGATGGGTTTGCCTTGTTTCTGGAGCTTTCATGTAGCCTAGAGAGGGAGTATGGTATGATGGTAGTATACTCATGAGGCAATGAATGCATTTCCTGATAACCAAATATCCTCACAGTACCTGCAAAAAAGGAAAAAAGGTTAGTAAGAGGGGGCTCAAACCCCAGGTTCTTGTGTGTACTGGGGTTGAGTCTGGGGGAGGGGGAGCATTGATGTACCCCTGGACTACACATTAGTTGCAGGTTCTTGTGTTGACTGCAGCTAGATGTGTAGAAGCTCATTGTGAAAAGTCCAGCTTGATTGCATTTAAGATGAACTTTAGGATGCTGTTGAGTGCATGTTCGTAAGCTGAGGGAGCTGATATGGCAGGTTCTTATGTGTACTGGCAGTGAGACTGGGCAATGATGTCCTGCTTCTTTGGTACTGAGCACATACAGGTGAGTGTGTAGCTTATATGTATGATCCGCTACTGTTGCTCTGATGGGAATACAGCATCTGAGAGGGATGGCTTGACACAGCTGGTGCATATTCAGTAGAATGAGCATGTAGCATGCTAATACCACTATCTGAACTTGTATCAGCTGTGTCTGTGATCTTCTTATAGCTGAAAATGCAAAGGCTGGTTGCAGGTTCATGAATGAATTACATCCAGCTATATGACTATTGAAGATGCCTTGGATGAATTGGTGAGTTGATGAGGTTCTGCTGCACATAGGAGATAAGGCATTAGAGGGGGTCTCTGCTTGTTCCTGTGGAGAGCACCATCTGAGGGGGAGATGGATTTCATTATTTTCCTTGGTATATGAGTCTCCATAATGATGATTCAGTTGAACCTGCATTTGATCATACTGAAGACACTGTGCCTGAGAGTTTGGAGTTACTTGGGTCAAGGATATCAGTGTCGACAGAATGAGCACATACAGTGCTGATACCACTGTGTGAGGCTGATACCCTTGCCCAGATAAGTTCCATGAACCTGCAAAAAGAGCAAACAGATTAGAGAAAAGGGGAGTGATTGGGGAGATGGTCCAGCTGTGAGGATTCATGGATTCATTGAAGGCATCAGAAGAGGTACACTGCTGGATTTCTACCCTGATGGACACAAGATCCCTCCAAATGATTCTCTCCACAGAATAGGAACCCTGCAGGGAGGCACGCAAGGTCCCCATTACCCTGAAGTTGTTAGTTGGAGTGCTGTTTTGATGTTCAGAGGTGGCCCTAAGGATGTACAGGCCTAATACCCTTTGCAATTGATGTTCACCCATAACCATTAGAGAAAGAGGGTCCCAGGTGTGTTGGTACTTGGAATTTTGTGGTTGTTTTGTGTCTGAAGGTAGGGGTGCTCATTTGGTCTAGAAATACCTGACCTCTGATGTGGCTGGGTAGTTCTTGGAGTGTGGTATAGTGAGTGGTGACATTGACTTCATGGCTGAGTTTTGATAGAGAATCTGCAGGAGAGTTTCCTTCCCTATAGATATGGCTATAGATGATGTCTTCACATTGGTGGCATGCTTGTTTTGTTTTAGAGATCTGCATGTGCATGGTCCAGGGAGGGTCAAATTCAGTGGTTAACCAGTGAATTAGAAGAGCTGAGTCAGCTTCAAGGTGTATTTTGCTAAAACCATTGGATAAGCACCATTGGAGTCCCAGATAAGCAGCTTTAGCCTCAGCCATGTTATTTGATCCAAAGCCCAAAGGAGCTGTGATAGCATGGATGAACTGCCCTTTGTGATCTCTAATGATTACACCAGCACCTATTTGACCTGGGTTTGTTAATGCACTTCCATCACTATTGATCTTTACAAACCCAGGTGAAGGTCTTTGCCACACTACTTTTTGAACTCTGGTTAAGTGTTGAATCCTCTCTGTGAAGTGGTATAAATCATTCCAGTTGAGAGGCCAACTGATGTGTTCATAGGTACTTCTCAATAACAGATTGACATCTGAATTGATAGAGAAAATAGTTCTAACCATGGAGGAGGATTTGGCCCCATATTTAGCACTGCACCTGTTTTTCCAGAGGTTCCAGGTAATGACAATGGGGAGAGTATCTAGGAGTAACTTCTGAACTTGATTAGTTCTTTTGATCATCCACCATGTTATAAGAGTTTGACTCAAAGGCATAGGTTTGAAATTGATGCCCACTGGTGAAGAGAAGTGCCTCCAGATGGCTTTGGCAAAGTGGCCAGTAGTGAAGAGGTGATGAACATCTTCTGCTTGAGGCTTGAGGCAGCACACACATTTACTAACTGTAGGGGGGCCAAATCTAGCTACCCTTTCATCAGTAGGGAGCTTGTTTCTGAGGGCTCTCCATAGACTGAATGACCACTTGAAGGGGATTCTTTGGTGCCAAATGCATTTGTTAGTGAGCAGGGGTTGTTTTTTGGTTCTTATGATCTCCCAGGCAGAAGAGCAGGTGAATTGGCCTGATGCTGTGGGTTTCCAAATGGGGATATCTGATGACTGAAGATTGTAAGAGATAGGTGTGTGGATGATTTGAGTGATCATGGATTGTGGGACTACAGAAAGTAACTTTTGAGTATCCCAGTGGCCTTCAGTCCAGTATTGAGACACCTTTACACTCCTTGGTCTACTGCCACTCACTCTGGAGCTTGCAAGATTGCCATCACCTAACCAATTATCCCACCAGAAGCTGACATTCCCTGAGTGTAGTCTCCATTGGATGTGTCTTTCAGCCTCATTTTTGTTTCTCACCATTCTTTTCCAAGCTTGAGACTGCCCAGAATCCCACTTCTTTGCAATAGGATGTGATCTTTGGCAGTATTTGGCAAGCAGAAAATTGGCCCATAATGATTGTTTGGATCTGAAATTCCACCACTGCTTAAGTTCCATTAACTTGTAGATATCTTCAATAGCTCTGAGACCAATACCTCCTTCTTCTTTGGTATTGGCTAATCTAGACCAAGATGCCCAGTGATATCTGTTCTTGTCTTTGTCCATACCCCAGAAGAAATTGGCACACAATTTCTCTATTTGTCTCAACACTGTTTTTGGTGGGGAAACAGCTGAGAGGAGGTGAATTGGCAAAGATTGCAAGACATGCTTGATGAGGGTAATTCTACCTCCATAAGAGAGAAGTCTGCCATGCCATCCTCTGATTCTAGCTACCACCTTAGATATGAGACCATTAAAGTGAATGATTCTTTTCCTTCCAGTGTATAGAGGGCATCCAAGGTAAGTTAGAGGGGGATCCTTTTTAGTAAAACCAGTAGCTTGTTGGATTCTTCTGTTGGTGCAAGGAAAGGCACAAGGAGAGGTCATGAAGTGGCTTTTGTTCTTGTTAATGAGTTGGCCAGAGGTGACTTCATAATTTCCCAAGACTTGCATGATTTTCTGGAGGGAGTATTTTGAGCCAGATGAGAAGATGATCACATCATCAGCAAAGCTCAGATGATTCACCTGTGGTCCCCTTCTTTCCATGTAGAATCCATTGAAGAATTGGTCATGGGTGAGCATGTTAAGCATTCTTGAGAGTAATTCAGCTCCCATGATGAACAGGGAAGGTGCTAGAGGATCACCTTGTTTTAAGCCTCTAGTAGAAGGGAAGAAACCACATCTCGCTCCATTAATGATGACTGAATACCAGTTATTTGACAGTGTTCTCCAAATCATATCAATGACTGATTCACAGAATCCCATTCTTCTTATGACAATGCATGTGTATGCCCAGGAGACTCTATCATAGGCTTTGGCCATATCGAGCTTGATGACCACATTAGATCCAACATTTGGTTTCTTGATTCCTTGCACAATTTCCTGAGCAAGCATGATGTTCTCAGATATACTCCTACCCTTAACAAAGCCAGATTGATTTGCAGAGATAATTCTTGGGAGTATTGGAGCAATTCTAGAGCACAATAGCTTGGAGATGATTTTGTTGAGGAAATTGCTTAGGCTGATAGGTCTGAACTCAGTTAGGGAGTTTGGAAATTCAACTTTAGGTAATAAGACAAGGCAAGCTTGGGTCATATGCCTTGGCATTGTGCTCCCATTGAAGAAGGCCAGGACCACATTTAACAGATCATTTTGGATGATATTCCAGCAGTGTTGAAAGAATTTACCATTGAAACCATCAGGTCCTGCAGCACTTGCTGGATTCATTGAGAAAACAACCTTTTGCAGTTCTTCAATGACTGGTAGCTTGGTAAGCAGATCATTATCATCAGAGGTAATCATTGTGGGGATACATGAGAGGAGATCTTCTCTAATTCTACCTCCAGGATCAGTGAAGAGGTCTTGAAAATGGTCACAGGCAGCTTGGCCAATGTTATCATCACCTTGAATCCACTGTCCTTCTTCATCTTTGATTTTATGAATGAAGAGCTTCCTTCTCCTCCCTCTAATGAGACTGTGAAAATATCTAGAATTTGCATCCCCTTCTTTGAACCATTGGAGCTGAGTTTTCTGTCTAAGAACTGCTTCTTCAATTTTCAAATGCTTGATATATTGTGCAGTGGTTTCCTGAAGAATAGTTCTGTCTTCAGGGTCATTGGACTGTGCCCATTTTGCCTCAGCTATTTTCAGTTTGTCCTCAAACTCTTTGGTCTTTTTATAAATATCACCATATTCCTGCCTCGACCAAGAGCTCAATGCTGTGCTGAGAGCTTTCATTTTTAAGTGAAATTTCCTCATTGGATTCCCTGGAACATTGATATTCCAGACTTGTTGGACCAGGGGCAAGAAGGATGGATTTTCAGTCCAACAATTTAGGAACTTGAAATACCTCTTAGTGCTATCAGATCTCACATGCATTTCCATGTGGAGAGGTGAATGATCAGAACCTGCAGCAGATAGATGGGATATTGTGGTTGCAGGAAAAGAAGCTAGCCATTGATCATTGGCAAGACCTCTATCTAGCCTTTTCCATATTATGGATCCAGGTCCTCTCCCATTTGACCAGGTATACCTATGACCATAGAATCCCAAGTCTGTGAGTCCACAGTCTTCAATGAAACTGAGAAATTCCAAACTTTTGTTGATTTGGTACGGAATGCCTCCAATTTTCTCTTCCATTGATGCAATGACATTAAAGTCACCAATCACACACCATGGGACTGTACATGTAGATGATTTAAGTCTAAGTACATCCCATAGGGGTCTTCTCATAACTGGCTTACATTTGGCATAAACCACAGAGATATGAAAGGGTTCCCTAGTTTCAGTGTGTTTAAATTCCAAAGTCATGTGTTGTTCATCTTGTTGAAGAATTGTACCATTACAGTCTTTATTCCAGAAGAGCCATATTTTGTTGTTGATGTTGGAGACTGCATGGTGCATGTTGAGTTGTGACTTGTAATAGTTAAGGTGATTGCCATCAAGAAAAGGTTCCAGAATGGCTATGAAGGAGAGGCTGTGAAGATTTTTCAGGATTTTGAGCCTTTCAATGGCTCCAGAGGTCCTGATTCCTCTCACATTCCAAATGATTGTACTAATCATTGGGAGTTGAGAGGGGATCTGTGAGTTGGTGGGACACTGCTACTTCTAGCAGCCCTGCTTCTGGTGACTCTTGGAGATGGTTTCAGCCTGTGAGTATCACTGATTGTTTGTTCCACTTCTTGCTTTCCATTGACAGCATCTATGAGAAGTTGACAATGCTCTGCTTCCATATCTCCTTCAGATAAAATGGTATCATCTTCATGATCCTCAAAAACCTCATCTTCAGATTGGACAGGTTTGTAGTCATCTTCTTGGGGAGAATACTTGTTGAGAGGACATTCTTCATGGACTATGTAGCAAGTTTGTTGGTTGGTAATGTTTTCTATGGGTGGAGAGGATTGACCTGTGGCTGTGTTAGCATTGGGAGGGGGGGTATTTTGGATTGAGGGAGGTTTGGCAGGTATTTCTGGTACAGAGTAAGGGCTTTTATCAGGTGGTTCAACTGGCTCAGATATGGAAATTCCATTGTTTTTCTTTCTCATGGCCCTTCTTTTCTTCTGGCTTGCTTTATTCTTTGGCTTTATTTGAAAATCATCTACTACTTGAGCTTTACCTTTAAGCAGTGATCTGATTTCTATAGATTCTGTTATCTCAATATCCTCTGAATCTTCTTCAATGTGAACAGTTTCCATCTGAGGGCTGAGAATGCCTGTATCCTGAGTGTCTTGTTTATGAGTGAGTACATGTGTATTGACACAATCTTGTAAGGCTTGAGGAGACTCTTCTCTCGTTTGAACTTCTTTCTGATCAAGGTGAATCTCCTGAGAAACCTTATCTCCTCCATTGTTCTCATTGTGATGGGGAGTCAAGGCAAGGGGTGGGGGAATACATGGTTGGCTCTGAGCAGCAGAGAGTTCAATCCTCTTCATTTGAACAGAAGGGTTGGCAGGGGGCATATCTGCTGTGATATTCTGTGGGTGACTGGATTCTTGTTGAGGCTGTTGGTGAACTGATGAAGTTTTTGGGAGGTAGGTTTGGTTCTGTTTTTTGCCTTGAGGGTTCCCTTTGAAATGTTTCTTTTTTTGGATTTGCCATTCAGTTTCAGTTGGCTGAGGAGAGGGAGAGGGGTTGTTCTGAACCTGAGGTTGGCAATTAACAGTGGAGGTATCTTTTTGGTCCTGTGAGTTCTTTTTTGGTGCAGGGTGCTGTTTATGGTTTTGGGGTTGGGTGGGAGGTCCATTTTGGTCATGTGAATGCTGGGTGGTTTGGTCCTGTTTCTCCTTTGCAGTAGAGCCATCATTGGATTTGGAGGGACTAGCTTTGCTTTCTTCTTCTTTCTTCTTCTTCTTTTCCTCATCCTTAAGCCTAACTTCACATGAGAATTCAGAATGACCAAGGTGTCTGCAGTGACTGCAGTATGCAGGCACATTGTCATATTGTACTTCAAGCCACTCACCATCCCCCATTTTCATCCTGGTCATTGTCATAACCCAACCAAACATGATGGGGTCTTGACTTGGTTAAATCAATTTGGATTTTGACCTTGGCTACACTACCTCTTGTTTTCTGGAAAGAGGCAAGGTCTAAGAATAGAGCCTTGCCAATTGGGGAGAGGAGGGGTGTGAGGATTTCCATATAATAGAGGTGCCAGGGAAGTTCTGGGATTACCACCCATATGGGGACAATAGGAGAATCCTCATTTGGTTTGAAAGTAGGGGACCATGCTTCCATTTTCATCATTTGGCCCTGAATGTACATATACTGTTTCCCCCATACAGTAGAGTGATCATATTCATTGTCCAAGTCAATGTAGACAGTCCTAGCATTGAAATGGACAATTTTAACAGCTCCTTTGAGTTCAGTTTGAGCAATGAAACTCTTTCTAATGATCTCCATCCTTGGCATGGTGTTGGAAAATTTGCCAACAATGGTGAATTTGCATCTGTCAGCAAAGGTGACCATATAGTCATCCTTTTTGAAAACCACTGCAGGCTGACCCTGTTTGGTAGTGATCTTAGGTGGAGTGAAAGAAATAGGTTTGATTTCTGCTTCATGTCTAGCCCTGAGCCTAGTGACATATGAATGAGTAACAGTGGGTGGGGAGGGAGGTGGGATGATTGGTTGTTTTGATCTGTTTGGTGCCTGAGTAGGAGGAAGATATTGTGAGTTAGCGGGAGGGTCTGGTTGTGGCTGAGGAGGTTTATCAGTATTTCTGGGTTGATTTCTTTGGTTTTTCCTTGGATTGCTTGGTTTTTCAAAATTAGAAGAAACTTTTGGATTGGTAACATTGGTAACATTGGTCTGTGGGTTTGGTTGGCCAGATGTTGGTAAGAGAGGGGGATTTTCATTGGCATCAGGCTTAGCCTCAACTGATCGGGTCGACTGTTGTATGGCATGTTTGGTAGAGGTACCTCCAGGTAAAGATTGACAATTAGGAATTGGACTTGGTGAGTGCATTTGGGTCTGAATATTTGTCAAGTCTGTTGGTTGGGCCCTGGGATTAGGATCATGCAGTGGAGGAGAGGCTTGCACCACAGGACAGCTTTGGTCACCCTGATCAGCCTGCTTTGCCAGAGGGAGAGAAACTGGGGTCTTAGCAACTGAAGAGTTCCCATTGGCCTCAATGAATTGGTTTGAGGCTTGGCCGTTAGAATCAGTACAACCTATAGATTGAACTCCATTCATTGGCAATGCATGAGTTGGTCTTAACAGAGGTGAGACAGTAGGTCGAACATTAACAAATGAACAGTGCACTGGCGAAGTTGATTGAATATTTGACCAAATTGGCTCATGTAAAATTGGTTTAGCTGAGTCAAAAACATTCACCTGGTGATGAGGGAGGGATTGGCATTGGTCACCAGCATTAGAAATCCCTTGGGCATTGTCTCCGACCAAATGCTGATGAACAGAGATAGGTACTTGGTCAAATTGGCTAGTTCCTTTGGTAAATTGGCCTGAACCTTGGTTTATGGGTTCATTTGGTGATGTAGGTGAGATTACCATAGCCCAGGTGTGCCCAATTTCATCAAGGGATCGAATTGAATTTGGGTGGTCACTGTGCGATGAACAGTGCGGCAAGCGACCATTTTGGATATTCGAATCAATTGGTGCATTTAAAATCTGGTTTGGATTGCTAGAAACATTCACCTGAGCTAGAGGAGTGGATTGGCATTGGTTTGGGATGGCAATTATCCCCGGAGCACCATGTCCGACCAACTCGAGAACAGGGGTACTGTTCGATTGGTGGAATTGGGGGATTTCATGGGTGGATTGAGTTGAAACTTTGTGCGAAGGTGTAATTGGATATGTAGAAGAGATCAGTGAAGAGAATTGATTCCCCATTGGCCTGAATTGAGAGTTGAGATTTGGCATCATGCCTTGCGAAGGTCGACTGGTATGATCGAACGATTGCAAAATTGGGCGGATGTTTGGATACCCATGCGAAATTGTTGATGGTAGGACATTGCAATCATCATTCCGCATCTTTTGGTACCTCCCAATTGTCGATTGAGCGTTTGGGTCAATTTGCGCGGTATCACCAGATTTCTTCAGATTGTCGAAGCTGTTGATTTCCTTGGTGAAATTGCTTGATTTTTTGCTTGTAGCTACGTTTTGATGTGGAGATAAATCTCCACGGTTTAGAATTGCCAAATTTGGCTCAGAATTGGAGTGGGATTTTTTGGAAGTTCCCAGGCGATTAGGAGCTACAGTGATCGCCTCACCTCTAGGAAGATTCGTAGCTACTGGGATTTCTGTTTGGATTGTTGTTTGTGGGAGATGATGCGCATTGTGAAGGCGCATATTTTGGGACTGGTCCGGCGCATTTTCACCGGTGGACGGTGGAGGGCCGTCCATTTTCGTGTGGGACGTGCACTGTAGCGAATTGTCGCCTTGTACGGAGAGAGAATGTGAAAAAGGCGGCTGCTTTGGCAAATGAGGTGGGGATGGGGTTTAGGGTTTAGGGTTTAGGGTTTAGGGTTTAGGGTTTAGGGTTTAGGGTTTTAGGGTTTTAGGGTTTTAGGGTTTTAGGGTTTAGGGTTTTGGGTTTAGGGTTTTAGGGTTTAGGGTTTAGGGTTTAGGTTTTAGGTTTTAGGGTTTAGGGTTTAGGGTTTAGGGTTTGGGGTTTAGGGTTTTGGGGTTTTAGGGTTTTGGGGTTTTAGGGTTTAGGGTTTAGGGTTTAGGGTTTGGGTTTAGGGTTTCAGGGTTTAGGGTTTAGGGTTTGGTTTTTAGGGTTTTGGCTTCGGGTTTTGTAGGTTTTGGGGTTTAGGGTTTTTTTTTTTTTTTTTTTTTAACCCTTCCCAAATTAGGAGGAATCTATAGTGTTTCCACACTTCCCCTCCACTGTGACTCGAACCCAGGACCTAACGGCCGTAGGTGGAGGTGCTTACCAACCGAGCAAGCCTCACTTTTTGGGGTTTGGGTATTTAGGGTTTTTTTTTTTTTTTTTTAAGCAAATATACCACTAGGCATGGTACCTAGTGGTTAATATATTGATAAATAACGGAGTACAAAAACCCAATCCGGGTCCAAAAAAATACAATTTGTCCTACTAGTTCTACCTTAGCATTAATAGATGAAGATCTACGAAAACAAAAGGAAAGAGTAGAAACATGTCTATTGTTATCTATAAAATGATGTCCAAATGCATGCTTCAATGTCTTGTGGCTGCTATCGGTCTCTTCTGCCCATTTCAAATACCATGAAGCACCAATCAAGCTCTCACCAGGTGCCAAGATATGAAGGGTATGGGCAATGATAAAGTCCATCCAAGCGTGCCACAAAAGAGAAGCAAAGGGTAGCTTCCAACCAGATAAATCACTGCAATGTACAATTCTTGCGCCATGTTCTGTAGCCATATCATAACAGTGAATAGTCGTGGGTTCCAACTGATTGTTATGACTTCCACGTTGGAGAAGCCATAGCATGAAAACTGATCGTGACTTCCAAATAGTTGTTGTTGTTTTCATGCTGTGCTGTAGTGCCTTCGTTAGTCTCATATGATGAGACAAAACAGCAAACAAAATCCAACTGGAATTACTAGTCTTTGAGATTTCTAATCCAAATGCATTGATTTCCCATCTGATAATTTGTACATTGTATACTACTATGTCTCCTCCAGAATGAGTGTGAAACCACACTAATACCACTGAAAATGACATAATACTATACAACATATTCCAATCACAGCAACTAAGCCAATTAGTCGATCGTGAGCTGCACTTATCACTTGTAGTTTCCCTGTTGCAGGTCCTGGTGGTTACAATTCGATGAACCTCAATGAAACATAGAACATACATATTGTCCACTACTATGTCATCTCCAGATTGAGTATGACGAATACCACTGGACAATGATACAACAGTATACAATATATTCCAAGCATATAACACAGCCATATCTTAACAGTATATGTTCTTGTATTCATACTGGCTATTGCAAATTCCCTTTTCCTATCTATCCTTGTTCGATGAGACAGTGATGTTCGAATGCCTACCATATCAATCAATATCACAGTTGAACTTCCAATGTAAATCAATTCCAAATGACCAAGACTGTTGAAAGACCATCTCAAGTCTGTGTGCATTTCACCTCGTGGCACTATTACATGTAATAACCATATCTCATATATATTGTCTACTACTATATCATCTCCAGGCTGAGTATGAAAGCATACTAATACCACTGGAAGCTGACACAGCAGTAACCAACATATTCCAGACCAATAGGGTAGCCATATCTTGGCAGTATGTAGTCGTGACTTCCAACTGATTGTTGTAGCTTCCATTTGCATAGCAGTTCTTGTTTGCTGAGACAATGTAGGTCGAATGCATACCATGCGTGGCAGTATCACACTTGATCTTCCAATGTGACTCATGTAGAAGTGTCCAAATCTACTCAGCAACCATATCAAGTCAGTGAGGGATCGTGAATTCGAAATGGTTATAATGCTTTTCCTGGTGTGCTGCAGAAACCTCAGACTCAGTCCTTCTCGATGAATCATACAAAAACCAATGGTCCTGCAATTAGTGCTAGTAATGCTTCTCTGTGTATTCCCTTCACAAGTGTTCTGCTCATCCAGTAAAACCTTTACTGTGCACATTCCCTCCCTGAACATTATCAACACACTCTCAGATTGAGCATGAAAACATGCTGATACCACTGAGCAGTGAATTAATAATCTCCAGTGAATTAATGAGCACAGTACTGTCGATGTTTGCCTCTCCATTAGTCTGGTGCTTTTCTTTTAGCAATCCTAATTCTTAGGTTAGGAATTTGAGCCATAAAATCTAAAGTGCTGAAAATTAAACTTTGCCTCGTACATAGTACCTATGATCAAAATTAAGTAATGTACTTAAAATGATCTCACAAATTGACTATTAATACTTGCAAAATTAAAAAAAACTAGCCATGTATCAATGTTAATAATTGATCCAGCATCCCAATATAAATGCCCAGCCATGGAAGGCCAATCAGTGACATCCATTCGCAGCTTTCCATTTACGAATCTTTCCAAGACCATTTTCCTTTGTTCAGCTCCATTTGATCCAGTGTTATACAATGGTCCAGTTAAATTAACCTGTCTTTGCTTCTTCGTTAGCCCAACGAATTGCCCAGTTGTGAGTACCCAGCGTCTGGCCCATTATCTCCCAACCGATCCGCCGTAGCCAAACGATTCCAGTGGGAGATAATTTTCAGCCCTCGTGGACGCCCATAGTGGCCCATTCGTGAAGCCCAGCAGTAGGAATACCAAAATCTTAGCCCATTCTCCCTTCTCAAATACAATGCCAGCAACGGTAGCCACAATTTCTTCCCACATGGGGTATTGCATGTGACTGAACAGTAATCCACTATCTGACTCTTCCATGCTATGCGTTGCTTTCCCATGTGACCAAAGCTTTCCACTATTGACCAATATAGCATGCGTGAATTAAAGAAATGGAAAAGCTGAGACAATGCTTTTATTTTCCAAGATACAGCAGTTGAACGAGCATCATGGCTTATGGAATAAAATAATACTGCCCAGCAACAATTCCCAGGCGTGACCATGTGGTCTCCAATGACTACAATGCTGCAATTCGAGTCTATGCAGCAGCATCACATGCGTGACTGCCATAGCCTTGCTCAAATAGCATGCTTTTGAATTTAATTAAACTTATGAGATGTGCTTTTCTCCAGCTTTTCATCCTTTTCATGTGGACACCAGCATGCATTGCTCTCCACGCTTCCATTGTTTATTCCTATCCACAAAACCATGCATTTGACTGAAACATGTGAAAGTGCACTTCGCACATGCTGCGAGACCAAGCTGTGCACTTTGATTCCCTGCACCTGCAGTCTTCCACGATTAAACAAATGGCCATCAAGCCATGCCACAAGCGAAATGTTTTGTCCAGTGAAATTTGTTCGCTCAGAAATATTGGCACCCTTTTGTCTTTTGAAAGAAATAATAGTTCACAGTAAAATCCAAATCTGCTTCCTTGTTACCTTCCTATTTCCAGAAATGGTAGCACATGCTACCTTCCTATTTCCAGAAATTCCCGTTGATGTAAAATGCCATGAAATAGACTGTCAAAATGCTAAAGCCTACCTTTGATGTCCTCCCAGTGGATTGAATGCAATGCATTAATACCACCACTTGAGATTCTACTGAAAGGTAAACCTTTAGCATCTTTGAAATACCTGCAAAAAAGTAAACCAAATTAGTGAGAAAAATTCTTTCCAATCTCTCCTCAAAACTGAATGGAATTGAATCCACTTTTCCTCCTAATTCCTTGCAATCTTCACTCTTATGTAAGGACATTGCAGCTTGTCTTCGTTAATAATCCTCCTTCCTTTTGAATCCATATCCCAGAAATCATGGCATTCAATATTCCTTTCATCTAGAGCATAATTAGCAAGGTGATCAGCTAATGTATTCCCTTCTCTGAAAATATGTGTGACCTTGATGATAGCTTGTTCTTTCAATCTTAAAATCTCCTCCACATGTTCGATAATAACCCAAGGTGGCTTCCATGATTCCTCTATTATATTTTTTAATAGCAAAGAATCAGTTTGTAGCCATATCTGGTAATAACTAAGAATTATGCACATCTTCAATGCCTCCACAATTGCTACTGCTTCTGATTCATTATTGGTTCCTTCAGAAATCTCCCTTCCTTCCGCATATATCAAATCACCTATC
This sequence comes from Nicotiana noctiflora, assembly GCA_032618575.1. Classification (NCBI taxonomy): domain Eukaryota; kingdom Viridiplantae; phylum Streptophyta; class Magnoliopsida; order Solanales; family Solanaceae; genus Nicotiana; species Nicotiana noctiflora. Next base: position 20,174 of record JASVEL010004988.1, on the reverse strand, counting down.
TCATCTCTTATACAGAAACCAATTGAACTCCTTCCCGGGTTCCCTCTGCATGCTCCATCAGTATTCACTTTGATCCACCCTCTTGCTGGAAATTCCCATAAAACCTTATCATATTTCAATTGAGGTGTGTATTGCTCCATCATTGTCAGTAAGTCCAGCCACTTGTGAGGCACATGTAGTCCGGGCTTTTTCAGTTTGACTAGAGCTTGCAGTGTAGAAGACACCAGGTAAATAACTCTGCTCACTGATACTGCTTCTCCATGTTTTAGACTGTTTCTTCTCTTCCATAATTCCCATACAATGCATGCAGGTAGAGCTTGTAAGACTGGTTTCAATCTAGGTACAACTGTTGCCGTCCAACACTTTGTAATTGCTTGCTGTAATGACATCCCTTCTGATGCAATTCCTGCTCTCCTCAGGAAGTATCTCCATACATTCCTAGCTGCATTGGAAGTGAAGAACAAATGCACTAGCGATTCTTCCTTAGGATTAGCACAACACCAACATTTAGATGGTAAGGAGTATCCTATTCTACGCAAAAAGTCATCCAACGGCAATTTGGCTTTCCACACTTTCCACATGAAGAAAGATATCTTGAACGGTAAACCTTTGACCCATATCATCTTGTAAGCTAACCTTGGGTTGTCTCTTCTTCGCAGGTAATCCCATGCAGACTTCACTGAAAAATGCCCCCTTGTTTCAAGCATCCAGAATGGTGTATCTAACTCCGCACATTCATTTGGTGGTCTAATATTCTGCACAATGTGATTTGCCAAATCTTCAGGTAGAGTCTGAAATAATTTTTCCAAATTCCACATATCATTTTCAACCATATCATTGACATTGTGAATATCCTCATCAATCGCAAAATCAGCAGGTACTTGGAAATATAATGCTCCAAGCTCAGTCCAATTGTCGTACCAGAATTGAGCCGATCCCATTCTAAGTTTCCAGAAGATTTGATGCTCAATCAAGTCCCTGCATTCTAGCATTTTTCTCCACACGTGGGATCCATCTTTCCAAGGTACAATTACTGGATTTAGTTTCTTGCAGTACTTTTGACTAATAAAAGCACTCCATAAGCTAGGCTTTGTCCTGAAATTCCACCACAATTTGCAGAAAAGTGCCTTGGATACATCATGTAGTGACCTGAAACCTATTCCGCCCTCCTCATAAGGCATACAAAGGTTAGTCCACGATGACCAATGTCTAGTGCTTCCTCCCACATTGCTGCTCCAAAAAAATTTGGCAAAAATGCTATGTAATTTGTTGATCACATAACTTGGCGGATTAACTGCTGACAACATATGAATTGGGATACTCTGCAGGACATTTGCGATCAATACAGCCCTACCTCCTACAGATAGGAGTTTGCCTTTCCACGATTGCAGTTTGTCCATCACCTTTGTGATTAAACCCTGGTAATAATCTCCCCTTCTTCTTGCATAAAAAATGGGACATCCAAGATAGGTCATAGGGAAACAATGTCTTCCTATACCTGTAATTCTTTCCACCTTGTTAATCACCTCATTATCCGTTAAATGATGCATGTATATGGCTGATTTGGCTTTGTTAACCAGTTGGCCGGATGATGATTCATAAGCTTGCAGAACCTCCATCACAAGTCTCAATGAGGTTTCATCAGATGAGCAGAATATGATTGTATCATCCGCATACGATAGATGGTTTATTTTTGGGCTCCATTTTGGCATTCCAAATCCACAGAAATACAAGTTAGTATGTAGTGAGTTCAAACCCCGAGACAATGCTTCTGCTGCTAGAATGAATAGAGTTGGTGACAAAGGGTCTCCCTGCTTAACTCCCCTCGATGATTTGAAAAAACCATTTGGCTGACCATTTATAAGAATAGAATACCAATTATTCCCGATCAAATCAAATATCAAGCCAATAAAATCTTCAGGAAATCCCATCTTCCTTAGCATTTTGGTCAGGAATAGCCATGATAGCCTATCGTAAGCTTTTGTCATGTCTAGCTTAATCACAACATTAGGACCTGCTTTTGTTCTCAATCTGATATCAGTAATAATTTCTTGAGTTAACAGTACATTCTCAACTATGTTTCTTCCCTTCACAAAACCTGCTTGTTCCTCTGAAATTATGCTCGGTAAAAATTCAACCAACCTTTCATGAATGACCCTCGAGAAAATCTTGTTAACAAAGTTGCTAAGACTTATCGGTCTCATGTCTGCAAATGTACTCACTTCTTTTTTCTTTGGTAATAAAACCAGGTTTGTGTGTGTCACACTCTTTGGCAGCTGCTGACCGCAAAAGAAAGCCTTGACCATTCCGACTACATCTTCTTCAATGATTTCCCAGCATGTTTGGTAAAAGGCTCCAGTGAAACCATCCGGACCGCCTGCCGAGTCCCCATTCAGCCCCATAACTGCTCTCTTTACTTCTTCATTGGAAGGCAAAGCCATCAATCTCTCATGTTGAGCACTATCTACCATTGAAGGTACATGATTTAAAATATCAAAAGCATTAGGAACTGCACTCTCAGTAAATTGATCCTTGTAAAACTTTACTGCTTCTTCTGCTATTAAGTGATCTTCTTCAATCCAGTTACCAAGGCTATTCTGGATCCTTGATAATTTCAGATTCTTCCTTCTCCCATTAACTTGAGCATGGAAAAATTTAGTGTTTCTATCGCCATCTTTGAACCATAACATGCCAGCTTTTTGTCTCCAGAATTCTTCTTCTAATGCAAGGTATTTAATCATTTCAGCTTGGACCTGTTGTAATCTTTGTCGGTTCATCTGTGTAGGATTGACTTCAAATTGTCTTTCATGAACCAAGACCACCTCCTCAAGGCTTGCAATCTTCTGGAATATATCCCCGTATGTAGCTCTGCTCCAGGTAGATAGTGCTTTCTTAAGCTTCTTTAACTTGTAGTTAAAAATGCTAAAAGGGTTAGCACTAAAATCTGCATTCCAATTCTCCTTCACTACATCTTTGAATGTATTATGCTTTGTCCAGAAGTTAAGAAATCTGAATGACTTCTTAATTGGGGGGGTTTCTATATCACATTTCAGCAGCATCGGGCGATGATCAGACCCAATTTTGGCCAGGTGAGTTACCTCCAATCCAGGAAAGGTCTGTTGCAACTCATCATTGCCTAAACATCTATCCAATCTTTTAAAAATACAGTCTTCTTCTGATCTTCCATTCCACCATGTGAATATGCTCCCTTTAAATCCTAAATCCACCAAGTTGCAGGTATTGATGCAATGTCTAAAGTCATCAACTTCGATGAGAGGAACTGGCAAACCCCCATATTTCTCTTCTTCGTCCCATATCACATTGAAGTCACCTCCAACTAGCCAAGGTACTGTCATATCTGATGCCATTGCGTACAAAGTATCCCATAGCTCTATTCTTTCAATGCGATCACATTTGGCATAAACTAATGTAAGGACCAGCTCAACATGTGTTTCGGTATGCATTAATCTCAAAGTCAGCTGTTGAGCCATGTCATATAAAATAGTAACTTCAAAAACTTCATCAATAAAAGCCCAAATCTTGTTTGACACATTCACTACAGCCTGTGCCATACCAATTCTTGCTCTATACCTCTCCATTTTGTGAGACTGTTGCATAGGCTCTAGGATTCCTATGAACTCAAAATGATGTTGTCTGTGCATTGTAATTAGCCTTTCAAATGCTTGCATTGTGTTTACTGACCTGACATTCCATATAATGGCATCCATTAAATGTTTTTGGGTTTGGACAGAGTACTCCTTGTTTGAACTCCACCTGTTGGGATGGAAACTTCTTTGACTTGTTTGTTTTTTCTCTTTGTTGCAGATTTCACCCGCTCAATGTAACTAGGTGATATATCTCCTTGCTTTGCAACATTGAGAAAGTTTTGGGTTGTTGACTCCTCATCCAGGTCCAAATTTGCCTGATTACTTTGGACTTCAATTTCCTTGGTGATAGCTGTAACCATTAAACCTGATTTTTCTTGAAGGATATCTATCTGTTTGTTACCAGATCTGCTGACATTTTGTTGATGTGCAGATTTTAATGCAATAGTACCCTGCTCTGCAACTTGTGGATCTGGTTGATGGTTTGTAGCATTTGAACTATCAATTGGCATTGCTTTGCTACAACTTGGACCTTCTTGTCCTGCCTTCGTCTGCTCTTTATCACCAAGTGTTCCTCCTGGATCATCTACTTTGCACAGCTCTGCATTTTTTTGGTTTAAATCTTCAGCTGCATTTAGTTTTTCAGAAGTTTGTTCTCCTTTGCTTTTCTCATTTACTCTTGGATCATCATCATTATTTGCATCACCTCCTGACTCATCATCACTTGCCATTCCATCTGGAATTTGTCCCTCTTCTGGATCTTCTTCAGTTTGATTTAACCACAAATTGCTTCCTTTCCAATTAATTGTTTCACTGCTTTTAAACAATTCATAATCTGTGTCTTCCACCTGTTCATTGTCATTGCTTGTCTGCTCTTCTTGGCTTGTCACTGCATGCACAGTACTTACCTTGACTGAATTTTTTGCCATTGTCGCATTTATCCTAGTGTCTTGAGATGGTACCTCTTTACATGAGGTGTTGGTACGTACGTCCTTGTAAGCAAAAGCTGTTTTCACCCAATCTGCTGTTGATTTCACATTGCCTTCATTGACCTTTGTTGTTGGATTCCCATTTGTAGTAGAATAAAATGCTGGAGCTTTGTGGTTTAGTTTATTAGCAACAGTATTTGAAATTTGTCTCCTATCTGATATAGGAGAAGTTATCTCTTGTACTGGCTGCTTGGTCGAGACATGAACTTCCTGCTCATCTGAATCAGTTGCCACAATTGCTTTGGAATTATTGTGCCGAATATCAATGTGTTCTGTTGTTTTTTGAGCTTCCTCCACAACTGCCAGTTGGTTATCTTCATTTAGCTCACCATGGTCAATTTCTAAAACTGCAAATTTATTGGTTGAAAGTGTTTGTTTTCCTACAGCTGCATTGCTAACATGAACCATTTCTTTCCCTTGTGTAGTATTACCTTCAATTTGGTTGGCTTTGTTTAGTCCCCTATTGTCCCGGACTTGCTTCCAGTGAGGGCCTATATTACCAACTACCTTGCCACTAGTAAGGAACATCAAAGGAGCATCATGTTTTGTAGGTTTATTGTTTGCTTGTTTCACATTTTCAACACTTTCTTGCTGCTTGGCATTTTTGGTTACCCTTAGATCAGGATTAATTCTCCAACATTCCATCATATCATGTCCTTGCAATTTGCATTCTTTGCAATATTTTGGGAGGTAGTCATAGTTAATGGTTACCCATTCAGTTCTTACCACTCCATTTGTCTCGTTGAGAATGTCCATTCGAACTTTCTTCGGGAGGTCAGCTAGCAGGTCCACCAGCACTTTCACACGAGCACAACTAGGTCTTGTTTTCTTTACAGTGGCCAAATCCAATTGAAGGGGTTTACCTACAGCTGAAGCTAAAGAGAAAAGGCATTCCCTAACAAAGTATGTTGGTAGTAAATTAGGGAATGATATCCAAGCCATAACCTTAGGTGTCTCTTCTCCAACTTGGAATTTTGCATCATAGATTAGTGTTCTCAATTGATAATCATCCCCATGCTTATCCTTAACAAAGTACACACCTTTTGATGAGAAATCTACATAATCTTGCCATAATGTAAATCGTATCAAAATGTGTTTATCTCGTAGATATCCTATGTTGCATTCAGCTTTGATACCACATTGTAATGGGACGATTCGGCGTATTTCATTAATATCTGGCCATCCGTATGAAAATTTGCACACCACTGCCTGTTGCAATCCCTCAATGTAGTTCATTCTTTCTACTTCTGATTCCGTAAAACAAACTGTTGGTTGTCCTTGAAAGAATTGAGCTTGTCTGGGAGCTATTGGCTCAACTGCTGGTCGTTCTTGCAAAGTTGAATTGTTTGTTGTGCTTTTCACTGCATTTGCATAATCCATGGTTTTTGGAACATTGCAGGTTGTCGTGCTTGGCTGGATGATATTGGGGGATGGTTGGGGAGGTGTCCCAGCGGCTGGTAGCTGGCCACTGGCCAAAGTGGCCATGGCAGCACTTCTAGCTTCCCAGCTCCAACGCGAATCAACCCAGATTAGCTCTACACCCCTCTGTTGCACCAAATTTCAAATGAGCACTCTAGTTGTCACAGTTATAACCGTTAGCAAAGGCTAAACAACTTCACGTGTGCTGCCAAACAACCTGAGGACTTCTCTAAATTACTTCACGTCTGCTGCCCAGTAACACAGATGATGAGTGCTGCTTTTTAAAGATGCTGCCGACGCAAACGCAAGAAATTCTGGTAAGAAGCTGCCGCTACTGTTTTTCTAAGAAATGGATGCGCTACAGTGGTGCTACTCAAAACACAGCATAGCATCGACGTAGTTCTTTTCTACTCCAGCTTCAAACTGGACAGTTTCACGTTACTTGAAAGCCACAGTGATTTCAACTTGTGAGAAGACTGTTTGCTACAGTAAATTGAAACTTGTAATTAAGATCTACAAAGAAAGGATATGTAATTTCCTGTTAGCGCTCGCTGTAGCTTTTTAGCGTGAAATCCAAGTTCTTCAAAAAGCTTCACGTAACAATATTTGGAAATGATTGTTGCTGAGTCGCTGCTACAGTACTCGAACTATGTTTTAGAATCTGTTTTTGATTTATCTTCTCCTGTGCTTGAGAATTAACGTAAGTTTAAATAGCAGATTCTAAGATCTTGATGTTACAGTAATCTTAAACATAAAATTAAGATCTACTGAAGATGAGTGATGAATTATACGCTACCCAGCAATGCATGTTTGCTACAGTGACGGCTGGGTAGAGAGAAGGCAGAGAAAAATTCTAGAGAGATTCAATTTAGGGTTTTGGTTTAGTGGCTTTGGGGTTTGTGTTTAGTGTTCAGGGTTTAGTGTTTATGGTTTAGTGGTTTAAGTGGTTGTATTGTGGTTTCAGGGTTTTGGGGGTTTTGTGGTTTAGTGGTTTTGGTTTGTGGTTTTAGGTTTGGGTTTTAGGGTTTAGGGTTTTAGGGTTTCAGGTTTAGGGTTTAGTGGTTTGTGGTTTTAGGGTTTAGGGTTTGAGGTTTTGGGGTTTAGTGGTTTAGTGGTTTGTGTGGTTTAGGGTTTAGGGTTTGGGTTAGGTTTAGGGGTTTAGGGTTTAGTGGTTTAGGGTTTCAGGGTTTTAGGGTTTAGGGTTTAGGGTTTGTGGTTTAGTGTTTAGGGTTTAGTGGTTTAGTGGTTTATGGTTTGTGGTTTAGTGGTTTGTGGTTTGTGGTTCTTGTGGTTTTAGGGTTTAGGGTTTAGTGGTTTAGGGTTTAGGGTTTAGTGGTTTAGGGTTTGTGGTTTAGTGGTTTAGGGTTTAGGGTTTAGGGTTTAGTGGTTTAGGGTTTTTTTTTTGGTTTAGTGGTTTGCTAGGGTTTAGGGTTTGTGGTTTAGGGTTTGGGGGTTTAGGGTTTGTGGTTTAGTGTTTAGGGTTTAGTGCATGCCAACCCTAGTGGTTTGTGGTTTGTGGTTTAGTGGTTTAGTGGTTTGTGGTTTAGTGGTTTAGGTTTGTGGTTTGTGGTTTAGTGGTTTAGTGGTTTTAGGTTTAGGGTTTAGTGGTTTAGGGTTTAGGGTTTAGGTTTAGGTTTAGTGGTTTAGGTTTGGTGGTTTGTGGTTTAGGTTTAGTGGCTTAGGGTTTAGTGGTTTAGTGGTTTAGGGTTTAGGGTTTAGGGTTTAGTGGTTTAGGGTTTAGGTTTAGGTTTAGGTTTAGGGTTTAGGGTTTAGGTTTAGGTTTAGGGTTTTAGGGTTTAGGGGTTTCACATTCATGGTTAATGATTTTTTATATAAGGTTGTGGTTTAGTGGCTTAGGTCAATAACATGGTTTTAGGCCTTATTATTACACTATAAGTAGGGATTCTAATCATAGCTTTATAGTCTAAGTAAATATGATGGCTTTATATATGTAGAGTGAAGGAATCCCAAGAAAGAATTTAGAGTTTGGCATGTTACTAAAGCCAGACAAAGGTCATAAAAGAATTCAAAGAGGGTAATTTAAAACTTGATTTTGTAGATACCTAACATATCTGGCATGTAGTGTCGATGTGGGATTTGCTTAATATATCACAAACTCTTTCCTTATCACAAACTCTTTCCTTAAAGGCTTAGCGTCATCTAAAGTTTGTCTCATCATTGCCATTGCCTAAGGTTGCACGTGGCGCACCTCTAATACAATATGTAGCAGTCCAATCCACTAGTGCTGACGTCCACCTTAGGCCTAGGCTCGTGTGACTTGGTACCAAGGTCTAACAGCTCGTTTGGCTTAGCTGGTCTAGAGTAGTTGATAAGCATTACGTGCTCAAAAGTGTTGAAGCTAATTTATAATAGAGCGGGTTCCGCCACAAGTCATCCTTAATTATGTCAGCAACCTGCAAAAGCAACAAAGTGTCAAAATGAAAATTTTCAGCAAAGATTTTAGCTCAGTGGCTCAGTGGCTCAGTGCACCATCAACCCTATCCCCCACCACCCTAAATAAAATGGAAAACTGGAAAGAAAAAACATCATGAAGTAATATGCAGAAGATATAAAACATATACCTCATCCTGAATCTCTAGAGCCTCATCCTCATCATCTTTTTGAGTGACTTCGCTGAACCATGTAAAAAAGCTGCATAGAAAACCCCAAGAGGGAAAACAGCTGAGCAAAGATGACCAGAACTAACATATCCCAATGTTTATCAGGAAGGTCTAGAGTGAAGACTAGAGAAAATAAGGCCAGTGCAGACACAGCACTGCTACAGTAACTTTGTAGCTGCATTATGAAATAATTACCGGCATGATCTCTAATGAATCTCAGCTTCTGTTCTCATTATGATGACCAAGCTCAGTCTTACGGTCTCACCAATAAACACATATCATGACAAAATTTTGATTAAAGAAAATAAGAAGCAAGCTCAAATGGAACTAACATATTCAAAATAATAGAGCGGGTTCCGCCACAAGTCATCCTTAATTATGTCAGCAACCTGCAAAAGCAACAAAGTGTCAAAATGAAAATTTTCAGCAAAGATTTTAGCTCAGTGGCTCAGTGGCTCAGTGCACCATCAACCCTATCCCCCACCACCCTAAATAAAATGGAAAACTGGAAAGAAAAAACATCATGAAGTAATATGCAGAAGATATAGAGCGGGTTCCGCCACAAGTCATCCTTAATTATGTCAGCAACCTGCAAAAGCAACAAAGTGTCAAAATGAAAATTTTCAGCAAAGATTTTAGCTCAGTGGCTCAGTGGCTCAGTGCACCATCAACCCTATCCCCCACCACCCTAAATAAAATGGAAAACTGGAAAGAAAAAACATCATGAAGTAATATGCAGAAGATATAAAACATATACCTCATCCTGAATCTCTAGAGCCTCATCCTCAGTCCAGCAGCGCAAACAAGTGAAGGTATGGTCTCTGCCAATAATAGCAATTCTATGGGAGAATCATTGGATCCTGTCACAAGCAATGCATTGATTCTTCGAGATCCGCCTCCAACTGCTATGCCCACAAAAGAACAAGATATAATTGATCTCTTGAGCCTGACCTTGTCATCAAGTATATATCCCGAGACCCCACAAAATTCTGCTTCAGTCAATCATAGCACGCATCAGGAGCCTGTTGCCTCAACCACGCAAGGGAATCCATATGCATCTCAAGCTTATTTTGGATATCAAGATCAGAGCTTTAACAGTTATGTAGCTCCTTGGGCTCAGGCTCAGGCTCAGGCTCAGCCCCAACCCCAACCTCAATCTCAGTCGCAGCCTCTGCAAAAGCAACAAAGTGTCAAAATGAAAATTTTCAGCAAAGATTTTAGCTCAGTGGCTCAGTGGCTCAGTGCACCATCAACCCTATCCCCCACCACCCTAAATAAAATGGAAAACTGGAAAGAAAAAACATCATGAAGTAATATGCAGAAGATATAAAACATATACCTCATGGATCGGTATGAAGAAGAATATGCTTCTGATTCTGAAACTGCACCTCAGGAAGCTGCAAATAAGGCAAGCGATGTGGTCGTGCCGAAAAGTAAAGGAGCAGATTATGCGTATTTGCTTTCCGAGGCTCAGGCTCAGGCTCAGGCTCAGTTTCAATATTCTTCAGAGAGTATTCCTTTATATGATGATGTTTTAGATGGTAATGCTTTGTCCCAGACCCCACAAAATTCTGCTTCAGTCAATCATAGCACGCATCAGGAGCCTGTTGCCTCAACCACGCAAGGGAATCCATATGCATCTCAAGCTTATTTTGGATATCAAGATCAGAGCTTTAACAGTTATGTAGCTCCTTGGGCTCAGGCTCAGGCTCAGGCTCAGCCCCAACCCCAACCTCAATCTCAGTCGCAGCCTCAGTTTCAATCCGCAGCCCAACCTCAGTCCCAATCTCAAATAATAGAGCGGGTTCCGCCACAAGTCATCCTTAATTATGTCAGCAACCTGCAAAAGCAACAAAGTGTCAAAATGAAAATTTTCAGCAAAGATTTTAGCTCAGTGGCTCAGTGGCTCAGTGCACCATCAACCCTATCCCCCACCACCCTAAATAAAATGGAAAACTGGAAAGAAAAAACATCATGAAGTAATATGCAGAAGATATAAAACATATACCTCATCCTGAATCTCTAGAGCCTCATCCTCATCATCTTTTTGAGTGACTTCGCTGAACCATGTAAAAAAGCTGCATAGAAAACCCCAAGAGGGCTTGTGGTTGGTGCCAAAACTCCTGAAAATGTCCTGGTGAGACGTTGTTTAGAAACGTCGCCAATTAGTTCTTCTTTTCTTTTCTTGGTAGTTACAGAGAAAAATTGTATGTCACCATCTGATCTCGACCTCAGCAGCAAAATTGGTGGCGAATTTGATGGCTCAGGCTCAGGCTCAGGCTCAGGCTCTGGCTCTGGCTCCTCCTGTTTTAGTTCTTCTTTAGAAGAAATATTGTCAACTTTTGTTTTAGAATCTTTGCATGTATCAACTTTTCTTGAAATGGCTCGTATAACTTTTGCACTAGTCAGCTTGAGGTCAGGGCTCAGGGCTCAGGGCTCAGGGCTCAGGGCTCAGGGCTCAGGGCTCAGGGCTCAGGGCTCAGGGCTCAGGGCTCAGGGCTCAGGGCTCAGGGCTCAGGGCTCAGGGCTCAGGGCCAGGGCTCAGTGGCCCAGGCTCAGGCTCAGGCTCAGTGGCTCAGTGGCTCAGGCTCAGGCTCAGGGCTCAGTGGCTCAGGCTCAGTGGCTCAGGCTCAGTGGCCCAGGCTCAGGCTCAGGGCTCAGGCTCAGGCCCAGGGCTCAGTGGCTCAGGCCCAGGCTCAGGGCTCAGGCTCAGTGGCCCAGGCTCAGGCTCAGGGCTCAGTGGCTCAGGCTCAGTGGCTCAGGCTCAGGCTCAGTGGCCCAGGCTCAGGGCTCAGTGGCTCAGTGGCCCAGGGCTCAGTGGCTCAGTGGCTCAGTGCACCATGCTCAGGGCTCAGGGCTCAGGGCTCAGGGCTCTTTAGCTCAGTGGCTCAGTGGCTCAGGCTCAGTGGCTCAGTGGCTCAGTGGCTCAGTGCACCATGATTTTAGCTCAGTGGCTCAGTGGCTCAGTGGCTCAGGCTCAGGGCTCAGGGCTCAGTGGCTCAGTGGCTCAGGCTCAGTGGCTCAGTGGCTCAGTGGCTCAGTGGCTCAGTGGCTCAGTGCAAGCTCAGTGGCTCAGTGGCTCAGTGCAAGCTCAGTGGCTCAGTGGCTCAGTGCACCATCAGATTTTAGCTCAGTGGCTCAGTGGCTCAGTGCATAGCTCAGTGGCTCAGTGGCTCAGTGGCTCAGTGCACCATTAGCTCAGTGGCTCAGTGGCTCAGTGGCTCAGGCTCAGTGGCTCAGTGGCTCAGGCTCAGTGGCTCAGTGGCTCAGTGGCTCAGTGGCTCAGTGGCTCAGGCTCAGTGGCTCAGTGGCTCAGTGGCTCAGTGGCTCAGTGGCTCAGTGGCTCAGTGGCTCAGTGGCTCAGTGGCTCAGGCTCAGTGGCTCAGTGGCTCAGTGCTCAGTGGCTCAGTGGCTCAGTGCACCATCAACCCTATCTTTTCAGCAAAGATTTTAGCTCAGTGGCTCAGTGGCTCAGTGCACCATCAACCCTTTTTCAGCAAAGATTTTAGCTCAGTGGCTCAGTGGCTCAGTGCACCATCAACCCTATCCCCCACCACCAAATGAAAATTTTCAGCAAAGATTTTAGCTCAGTGGCTCAGTGGCTCAGTGCACCATCAACCCTATCCCCCACCACCCTAAATAAAATGGAAAACAAAATTTTCAGCAAAGATTTTAGCTCAGTGGCTCAGTGGCTCAGTGCACCATCAACCCTATCCCCCACCACCCTAAATAAAATGGAAAAGTGTCAAAATGAAAATTTTCAGCAAAGATTTTAGCTCAGTGGCTCAGTGGCTCAGTGCACCATCAACCCTATCCCCCACCAGAAAATTTTCAGCAAAGATTTTAGCTCAGTGGCTCAGTGGCTCAGTGCACCATCAACCCTATCCCCCACCACAATTTTCAGCAAAGATTTTAGCTCAGTGGCTCAGTGGCTCAGTGCACCATCAACCCTATCCCTTAGGCTCTAGTGGTCTAGTGGTTCAGGGTTTAGGTTTAGGGTTTAGGCTTAGTGGCTTGTGGTTTAGTGGCTTAGGCTTAGGGCTTAGTGGTTTAGTGGTTTAGGGTTTAGTGGTTTAGGGGTTTAGTGGTTTAGGGTTTAGTGGTTTAGTGGTTTAGGGTTTAGGGTTTAGTGGTTTAGGGTTTAGTGGTTTAGTGGTTTAGGGTTTAGTGGTTTAGTGGTTTGTGGTTTAGTGGTTTAGTGGTTTAGTGGTTTAGTGGTTTAGGGTTTAGTGGTTTAGGTTTAGTGGTTTAGTGGTTTGTGGTTTAGGTTTAGTGGTTTGTGGTTTAGTGGTTTAGGGTTTAGTGGTTTAGGGTTTAGTGGTTTGTGGTTTAGTGGTTTAGTGGTTTCAGGGTTTAGTGGTTTAGTGGTTTAGTGGTTTAGTGGTTTAGTGGTTTAGTGGTTTAGGGTTTAGTGGTTTAGGGTTTTTTGGTTTAGGTTTAGTGGTTTAGGGTTTAGTGGTTTAGTGGTTTAGGGTTTAGGGTTTAGTGGTTTAGGGTTTGTGGTTTAGGTTTAGTGGTTTAGTGGTTTAGTGGTTTAGTGGTTTAGTGGTTTAGTGGTTTGTGGTTTAGTGGTTTAGTGGTTTGTGGTTTAGTGGTTTAGTGGTTTGTGGTTTAGTGGTTTAGTGGTTTAGGTTTGTGGTTTAGTGGTTTAGTGGTTTGTGGTTTAGTGGTTTAGGGTTTAGTGGTTTAGGGTTTGTGGTTTAGTGTTCTAGTGGTTTGTGGTTTGTGGTTTAGTGGTTTAGTGGTTTAGTGGTTTAGTGGTTTGTGGTTTAGTGGTTTAGTGGTTTAGTGGTTTGTGGTTTAGTGGTTTGTGGTTTAGTGGTTTGTGGTTTAGTGGTTTGTAGGTTTAGTGGTTTAGGGTTTAGGGTTTAGTGGTTTGTGGTTTGTGGTTCAGTGGTTTAGTGGTTTAGGGTTTAGTGGTTTGTGGTTTAGTGGTTTAATCTGCATGCCAACCCTAGTGGTTTGTGGTTTGTGGTTCAGATGGTTTGTGGTTTAGTGGTTTAGGTTTGGGTTTAGGGTTTAGTGGTTTGTGGTTTGTGGTTTGTGGTTTAGTGGTTTAGTGGTTTGTGGTTTAGTGGTTTGTGGTTTAGTGGTTTGTGGTTTAGTGGTTTGTGGTTTAGTGGTTTAGTGGTTTAGGGTTTAGGGTTTGTGGTTTAGGGTTTAGTGGTTTAGGGTTTAGGGTTTGTGGTTTGTGGTTTAGGGTTTAGGGTTTCAACCCTAGTGGTTTGTGGTTTGTGGTTTGTGGTTTAGTGGTTTGGTTTAGTGGTTTGTGGTTTAGTGGTTTAGTGGTTTGTGGTTTTGTGGTTTGTAGGTTTAGTGGTTTAGGGTTTAGTGGTTTGTGGTTTAGTGGTTTAGTGGTTTGTGGTTTAGTGGTTTAGTGGTTTAGTGGTTTAGTGGTTTGTGGTTTAGTGGTTTGTGGTTTAGTGGTTTAGGGTTTGTGGTTTGTGGTTTAGGGTTTAGGGTTTAGGGTTTAGTGGTTTAGGGTTTAGTGGTTTAGGGTTTAGTGGTTTGTAGGTTTGTGGTTTGTGGTTTAGTGGTTTGTAGGTTTTAGTTTGTGATTTAGAGGAAGAAATCTGCATGCCAACCCTAGTGGTTTGTGGTTTGTGGTTCTGGGAAAAGAAAAGAAGGTGTGTCGACTTGTTAAGTCTCTTCGCCTTGTATGATCTTCAAATCCATCAAATGAATGTAAAAACAGCCTTCTTAAATTGTGATTTAGAGGAAGAAATCTGCATGCCAACCCTAGTGGTTTGTGGTTTGTGGTTCTGGGAAAAGAAAAGAAGGTGTGTCGACTTGTTAAGTCTCTTTATGGACTACCAAGCAATGGCATGCGAAATTTGACCAAACAATATTGTCAAATGAATTTAAGATTAAGGAATGTGATAAATGTATTTACATTAAGAACGTCCTAAATCATATAGTCATTGTTTGCTTTTATGTTAATGATATGTTAATAATAGTGGTTTGTGGTTTGTGGTTCAGATTTAGGGTTTAGGGTTTGTGGTTTAGTGGTTTGTGGTTTAGTGGTTTAGTGGTTTAGTGGTTTGTGGTTTAGTGGTTTGTGGTTTAGGGTTTAGTGGTTTGTGGTTTAGTGGTTTGTGGTTTCTGCATGCCAACCCTAGTGGTTTGTGGTTTGTGGTTCTGGGAAAAGAAAAGAAGGTGTGTGTAAAAACAGCCTTCTTAAATTGTGATTTAGAGGAAGAAATCTGCATGCCAACCCTAGTGGTTTGTGGTTTGTGGTTCAGTGGTTTAGTGGTTTAGGGTTTAGTGGTTTGTGGTTTAGGGTTTAGTGGTTTAGTGGTTTGTGGTTTAGTGGTTTAGTGGTTTAGGGTTTGGTGGTTTAGTGGTTTAGTGGTTTGTGGTTTAGTGGTTTAGTGGTTTAGGGTTTAGTGGTTTGTGGTTTGTGGTTTAGGGTTTAGGGTTTGTGGTTTAGGGTTTGGGTTTAGTGGTTTGTGGTTTAGGGTTTGTGGTTTAGTGGTTTAGGGTTTAGTGGTTTAGGGTTTTTTTTTTCAACCCTAGTGGTTTGTGGTTTGTGGTTTGTGGTTTGTGGTTTAGGGTTTAGGTTTGTGGTTTAGTGGTTTGTGGTTTAGGTTTCTGCATGCCAACCCTAGTGGTTTGTGGTTTGTGGTTTAGGGTTTAGGTTTGTGGGTCTAGTGGTTTGTGGTTTGTGGTTTGTGGTTTAGTGGTTTGTGGTTTGTGGTTTGTGGTTTGTGGTTCAGATGGTCTGTGGTTTGTGGTTTAGTGGTTTAGGGTTTGTGGTTTAGTGTTTAGGGTTTAGTGGTTTAGTGGTTTGTGGTTTAGGGTTTGTGGTTTGTGGTTTGTGGTTCAGATGGTCCAACCCTAGTGGTTTGTGGTTTGTGGTTTGTGGTTCAGATGGTTGTAGGTTTAGTGGTTTAGGGTTTAGGTTTGTGGTTTAGTGGTTGCCAACCCTAGTGGTTTGTGGTTTGTGGTTTAGTGGTTTGTGGTTTAGTGGTTTGGGTTTAGTGGTTTAGTGGTTTAGTGGTTTAGTGGTTTAGGGTTTAGTGGTTTAGGGTTTAGGGTTTAGGGTTTGTGGTTTGTGGTTTAGGGTTTAGTGGTTTAGGGTTTAGGGTTTAGGGTTTAGTGGTTTAGGGTTTTTTTATGCCAACCCTAGTGGTTTGTGGTTTGTGGTTTGGGTTTAGGTTTAGTGGTTTAGTGGTTTAGTGGTTTAGTGGTTTAGTGGTTTAGTGGTTTAGGGTTTAGTGGTTTGTGGTTTAGTGGTTTAGTGGTTTGAGGAAGAAATCTGCATGCCAACCCTAGTGGTTTGTGGTTTGTGGTTTAGTGGTTTGTGGTTTAGTGGTTTAGTGGTTTGTGGTTTAGTGGTTTAGGGTTTGTGGTTTGTGGTTTGTGGTTCAGTGTTAGCCGCCTTGTATGATCTTCAAATCCATCAAATGAATGTAAAAACAGCCTTCTTAAATTGTGATTTAGAGGAAGAAATCTGCATGCCAACCCTAGTGGTTTGTGGTTTGTGGTTTGTGGTTTGTGGTTTAGTGGTTTAGTGGTTTGTGGTTTAGGTTTGTGGTTTAGTGGTTTGTGGTTTAGTGGTTTAGTGGTTTGTGGTTTAGTGGTTTGTGGTTTAGTGGTTTAGTGGTTTAGTGGTTTAGTGGTTTGTGGTTTGTGGTTCAGATGTGTGGTTTAGGTTTAGGGTTTAGTGGTTTGTGGTTTGTGGTTTAGTGGTTTAGGGTTTAGTGGTTTAGTGGTTTAGGTTTAGTGGTTTAGTGGTTTAGTGGTTTAGTGGTTTAGTGGTTTAGGTTTGTGGTTTGTGGTTTAGTGGTTTAGGGTTTGTGGTTTAGTGGTTTAGTGGTTTAGTGGTTTAGTGGTTTGTGGTTTAGTGGTTTAGTGGTTTAGGGTTTAGTGGTTTAGTGGTTTAGGTTTAGGGTTTGTGGTTTAGTGGTTTAGGGTTTAGGGTTTAGTGGTTTAGTGGTTTAGGGTTTAGGGTTTAGTGGTTTGTGGTTTAGTGGTTTGTGGTGCATGCCAACCCTAGTGGTTTGTGGTTTGTGGTTTGTGGTTTGTGGTTCTGGGAAAAGGGTTTAGTGGTTTAGTGGTTTAGGGTTTAGTGGTTTAGTGGTTTGTGGTTTAGGTTTAGTGGTTTAGTGGTTTAGTGGTTTGTGGTTTAGTGGTTTAGTGGTTTGTGGTTTAGTGGTTTAGGTTTAGTGGTTTAGTGGTTTAGTGGTTTGTGGTTTGTGGTTCAGATGGTTTGTGGTTTAGTGGTTTAGTGGTTTAGGGTTTAGTGGTTTAGGGTTTAGTGGTTTGTGGTTTAGTGGTTTAGTGGTTTGTGGTTTAGGTTTGTGGTTTGTGGTTTAGTGGTTTGTGGTTTAGTGGTTTGGGTTTGTGGTTTGTGGTTTAGTGGTTTAGGGTTTAGTGGTTTGTGGTTTAGTGGTTTAGTGGTTTGTGGTTTAGGGTTTGTGGTTTAGTGGTTTGTGGTTTGTGGTTTAGTGGTTTAGGTTTGTGGTTTAGTGGTTTAGTGGTTTAGTGGTTTGTGGTTTAGTGGTTTGTGGTTTGTGGTTCAGATGGTTAGTGGTTTAGTGGTTTAGGGTTTAGTGGTTTAGGGTTTAGTGGTTTGTGGTTTAGGTTTGGTTTGTGGTTTTGATTTAGAGGAAGAAATCTGCATGCCAACCCTAGTGGTTTGTGGTTTGTGGTTCAGATGGTTTGGTTTGTGGTTTGGTTTAGGGTTTAGTGGTTTAGGTTTGTGGTTTGGTTTGTGGTTTAGTGGTTTAGTGGTTTAGTGGTTTAGTGGTTTGTGGTTTAGGGTTTGTGGTTTGTGGTTTGTGGTTCAGATGGTCTGTGGTTTGTGGTTTAGTGGTTTATGGTTTGTGGTTTAGGGTTTAGGTTTGTGGTTTGTGGTTTAGGGTTTAGTGGTTTAGGGTAAGGTTTGTGGTTTAGGGTTTAGTGTTTTGGGTTTATGCCAACCCTAGTGGTTTGTGGTTTGTGGTTTAGTGGTTTAGGGTTTGTGGTTTGTGGTTTAGTGGTTTAGTGGTTTAGTGGTTTAGGTTTAGTGGTTTAGTGGTTTGTGGTTTAGTGGTTTAGTGGTTTGTAGGTTTAGTGGTTTAGTGGTTTAGTGGTTTAGTGGTTTGTGGTTTGTGGTTTAGTGGTTTAGGGTTTAGGGTTTAGTGGTTTGTGGTTTGTGGTTTGTGGTTCAGATGGTTTGGGGTTTGGGTTTGTGGTTTGGGTTTGTGGTTTAGGGTTTGTGGTTTAGTGGTTTAGGTTTAGGGTTTAGGGTTTGTGGTTTAGTGTTTAGGGGTTTGTGGTTTAGTGGTTTAGGGTTTAGGGTTTGTGGTTTAGTGGTTTGTGGTTTAGGGTTTAGTGGTTTGTGGTTTGTGGTTTAGTGGTTTGTGGTTTGTGGTTTAGTGGTTTGTGGTTTGTGGTTTAGTGGTTTAGGTTTGTGGTTTAGGTTTAGTGGTTTAGTGGTTTGTGGTTTAGTGGTTTAGGGTTTAGGTTTGTGGTTTGTGGTTTGGGTTTAGTGGTTTAGTGGTTGTGATTTAGAGGAAGAAATCTGCATGCCAACCCTAGTGGTTTGTGGTTTGTGGTTTAGTGGTTTAGTGGTTTAGGTTTAGGGTTTAGTGGTTTGTGGTTTAGTGGTTTGTGGTTTAGGGTTTAGTGTTTTGTGGTTTAGGGTTTAGGGTTTGTGGTTTAGTGGTTTAGGGTTTAGTGGTTTGTGGTTTGTGGTTTGTGGTTTGTGGTTTAGGGTTTAGGGTTTGTGGTTTAGTGGTTTGTGGTTTGTGGTTTGTGGTTTGTGGTTCTTGTGGTTTGTGGTTTAGGGTTTAGTGGTTTAGGGTTTGTGGTTTAGGTTTGTGGTTTAGTGGTTTGTGGTTTAGTGGTTTGTGGTTTGTAGGTTTAGTGGTTTAGGGTTTAGTGGTTTAGTGGTTTGTGGTTTGTGGTTTAGTGGTTTAGTGGTTTAGTGGTTTAGTGGTTTAGTGATTTAGAGGAAGAAATCTGCATGCCAACCCTAGTGGTTTGTGGTTTGTGGTTTAGGGTTTAGTGTTTTGTGGTTTATGGTTTGTGGTTTAGGGTTTAACCCTAGTGGTTTGTGGTTTGTGGTTTAGTGGTTTGTGGTTTGTGGTTTGTGGTTCAGATGGTTAGGGTTTAGGGTTTAGTGGTTTAGGGTTTAGTGGTTTAGGGTTTTTGTTTAGTGGTTTAGTGGTTTAGGGTTTAGGGTTTCAACCCTAGTGGTTTGTGGTTTGTGGTTTAGTGGTTTAGGGTTTAGTGGTTTAGGGTTTTTTTTTTGTGGTTTGTGGTTTAGGTTTTAGGGTTTAGTGGTTTAGGGTTTGTGGTTTGTGGTTTAGGGTTTAGTGGTTTAGGGTTTGTGGTTTGTGGTTTAGGGTTTGTGGTTTAGTGGTTTAGTGGTTTAGTGGTTTTAGTGGTTTGAGGAAGAAATCTGCATGCCAACCCTAGTGGTTTGTGGTTTGTGGTTTGTGGTTTGTGGTTTAGTGGTTTGTGGTTTGTGGTTTAGTGGTTTAGGGTTTAGTGGTTTAGGGTTTTTGGTTTAGGGTTTAGGGTTTGTGGTTTAGTGTTTAGGGTTTAGTAGGTTTAGTGGTTTAGTGGTTTAGGGTTTAGTGGTTTAGGGTTTTTTTTTTTGTGGTTTAGTGGTTTAGTGGTTTAGGGTTTAGTGGTTTAGGGGTTTGTGGGTTTAGGGTTTAGGGTTTAGTGGTTTGTGGTTTGTGGTTTAGGGTTTAGTGGTTTAGGGTTTAGTGGTTTGTGGTTTGTGGTTTGTGGTTCAGATGGTTTGTGGTTTAGTGGTTTAGGGTTTAGTGGTTTAGGTTTGTGGTTTAGTGGTTTCTGCATGCCAACCCTAGTGGTTTGTGGTTTGTGGTTCTGGGAAAAGAAAAGAAGGTGTGTCGACTTGTTAAGTCTCTTCCATCAAATGAATGTAAAAACAGCCTTCTTAAATTGTGATTTAGAGGAAGAAATCTGCATGCCAACCCTAGTGGTTTGTGGTTTGTGGTTTAGTGGTTTAGGGTTTAGGTTTAGTGTTTTGTAGTGGTTTAGGGTTTAGTGGTTTGTGGTTTAGGGTTTGGTGGTTTGTGGTTTAGTGGTTTGTGGTTTAGGGGTTTGTGGTTTGTGGTTTGTGGTTTGTGGTTTTGTGGTTTAGGTTTGTGGTTTGGGTTTGTGGTTTAGTGGTTTGTGGGTTTGTGGCTAGGGTTTGTGGTTTGTGAAGGTTGAGACTTGTTTTTTTTTGTATTTAGGGTTTAGGGTTTGTGGTTTGTGGTTTTGGGTTTGTATTTGAAGCCTAGTGGTTTAGGTTTATGGTTTAGGTTTAGGCCTAGTGGTTTTAGGGTTTTGTGGTTTTAGGTTTGTGTCAGGGTTTGGTGGTTTTGTGGTTTGTAGGTTTTGTGTGGTTTCAGTGGTTTAGGGTTTGTGGTTTGTGGTTTGTGGTTCAGATGGGGTGCAATGTGGTTTGTGGTTTGTGGTTTGTGGTTTGTATTTGTGGTTTGTGGTTTGTGGTTTAGGTTTAGGGTTTGTTTGATTAGTGCAATGTGGTTTGTGGTTTGTGGTTTGTGTTTAAGTACATGTAACTGAATGAAGCA
>JASVEL010004987.1:0-25193 GCA_032618575.1 Nicotiana noctiflora | reverse complement strand
ACCGTTGAAAAAATGGTTAAAAGAAAACTGTTATCCACACATATTATTAATTAAAAATAAATTGGATAATAAAATTTTTAAAAACAGATCGAATATGAATAAGAATTATATTATCTATTTAGAAAACGATTAACAAAATAAATAACAAATGTGTGTAACTTTTATATTTGTAAAACCTCAAATTTAGAAGACTAAAAATTATCTCATAAGTGATCATATTCAAGAAGTCATGAATCATATAAATATTCATATTATCCACCGAATAAACCATTTTTTATCCGTCATAAATACAAATAGAATCGAATAATTTATTTATTTTTTAAAGTACTTGCTTTTAACCCTCTCATATCTTACCCGACCCGACCCGACCCAATAGTTTGCCACCCCTGATTTAAGTTTTGGTTGGGTCGGCAAGTTTCGTCAGCCGGCACAAGTACTGCCTCATGCCTATACTCCATCATCTTAGCAGGCCCTTTTCACTACAAGCATCTTTCATCACTTCTATATACTGTATAGCTTTGCAGTATGACCGTAATATTATTTTATTTTTAAAAAGCCTACCTTTTGACAGAAGATAGCTGCGACCTTATACTTTGCATCTGTGTTTGACAACAACCGATTTTTGCATTTATTATGCATTTTGATTTCTGGTATTTCTTGACTTCATTTCCTCTTGCTTGTGTTGGTTTATTGGTTTACGCCACTTTAATGTAGAACTCAAATTCTTTCAAGTCTATTTCCTTATCTCACTCTTACTAAATTATTGTTAACAACCTTCAAAATAATAATCTTATAAGGTCATTATGTTTTTTGTGTAACTGTCAAATATAACATTACACTCTGTAAATTATGTGGTTCGTAAAACTGAAAGAAAAATTTTGCGAAAACAGCATCGAATAGATATGTATTTAGTATTTAACTTGCTATCATGACCCAATTTTTCATCTGATGGATGTTGTGAAGGCACCTTGTCATAGGGACTAGGTAAGCCTAACATTAATTTAAGGCGAAATACATAAATCGCTCCTTTAAGTTGTCCTCAACAATCAGTCAGGCACCTCAATTGGCTCATTTATCATTTAAATACTTTAAGTGACTGTTAAATAAATCCAATAGATGCGTGAATTGCACTTTCTAATGACGTATCAAATAAACCAATTAAACAATGACATGTGTAATTTCTTATTAAAATTTTTGACATTTGTAATTAACAAAAACTTAAAGAAAAGAAGAAAAAAAAAACTTTTTTCCTCTATCACCCATAAACCACACAGAACCATCCAATTCGGCCACCATTTTCCTATCAAAACGAACATTGCCCTCATTCTCTCTAGAAGTATCTGCTTCCCTAGTTTTGATTATTCATAAACTATTTTATCACTGCCCGGTGTCAGAGACCCGCCTCATCTTCATCCTACAATTATAGATTCATCAGATTACAAATAAATCGAGAAAGCTCGACGATTCAAAAAAGAAGCCAATTTACCCTCAAGAACTCACCCAAAAAAGCTCTTTCAAAATTTAGTTTGCTCCACCTTCAAAGTTGCATCAATTTAACTTGTTATTAAAATTTCTTGCTTTTTTGGTATTTACGGCATTGAAGAGCGGTGCAATATAATAATAGAATAATTTTGAAGGTTGAGATTTTGTATTTAATGGATATATATTATTATTTTTATAGGGGGCTAACTCCAGGAAGAAAAAAACCGTCGTCGAAGCAGAAGAAGAAGAAGAAGAAGAAGAAGAAGAAGAAGAAGAAGAAGAATAAGAAAGGAAAAAGAACGATAAATGGTTTGTGTTAATAGGTTTGGTTTTAACGGTGAAAAGAGAGACAGTGAAGAAACAAAGAAGAAAGACTAGGATTGTTGAAGAGGAAGTGATTTCTTAATTTGGGTAAAAAATTAGACTAAGAAAAAATTAAGAATTACACCCATTTATTACAATTGGAAATGGCTTAAAATTTTGAGGCATGTGTTGTTACATGAGTGTGCAATACGCGATATGCCAAGTCATGTGTGGGTGTTTAGTTGACGCTCTTAATAGACACATGAGGTGTTTAGTTGGTCATTGGCTTAGTTAGGTTGTCAAACTGGTTATTGAGGACAACTTAAAATGGTCGTTTATGTATTCGCCGGAAACAACAATATTTAAAAAAACGTCTAATCGTTTTTAAAATTTGCAATCCCAAATTTGATAGTACAAGTGATAAGCTCTACAGAGTGTTTACTAAAAACTTCTAAATACAACTATTCAAAAATAAGGATAAACAGTGCAATACAAAAACTTGAAGGTGACTCCAAAGCCAGCGAAAGTAGCAGCAGGTTTACCTTGAGTCTCCACAATAATGATCCGCACAACTACTAACAATCAAAAACCTGGATATGCACAAATTATGCAAAAGTATAGTATGAGTACACCACAGCGGTACCCAACAAGTATTAACCTCGGTAGAGTAGTGATGAAGAACGGTCAAGACACCTACTAGATTAAATAACTTGAACGAATATATATAACCGTAGAAACAATAAAGCACTATATAGATATAAGGACTACACATAATGACAATGATAATACCACGGTAATTGCAGTAAGAAGGAAAAATAGCAACTAAGAGTGGAACACCATAATAATGTCATTGTAGGATAAGCTTAACACAATCTAAATCTAGTGAACATGATTAAAAGGAAGGCAAGTAGCAACTAGATGAAAATAACCACTTTTTCATCACGATTTAGCTAATAACCTTTGCGAGGTACCGAACCTTAGAATATTCACCTTTCACGGGTCCTAAATGTTGGAACCCTAAATACTTAGCATCATGTGCCCTCTTTTCCAATTTAATACTCAACAATATCATGATTTCATCCTTTTAGCCCTGAATAGTGATTAACTATGTGTATGTTTGTGCAAGTGTCCTTACATAGTTCGTGAAAAGTAACGAACAACACATAGAATGTTTTTCCACAATTTTCCACAAAATAGTAGTCACACGGGTATCAACAACAAGAATTCCCCTAGGCCATCACAAGTCATCACAAATCAATCCCTGACACACCTCACCTTGTCTTGCCATGCGTGCAATAATAAAGTAAGTGACTGCCTTATCTTGTCACACGTGCACAATAATGTTCTCACCTTGTCTCGCCACATGCGCAAACGTACAGATATAGCTCGTCTTGTTATGTCGCATGTGCAAAATTAACATTAACAATAGCACGACAGAAACCTCGTGCAATACAACCCCAACCGCATGGCAGAATCCCTATGTACTACAATAATAACCACATCGCAGAAACCTCGTGCACCACAGCCACGAAGACAATAACACAAGACTATGACCAATAAATCAATTCAAGAACTTTCGCTCACAAAAAATGGTAGAATTAGTTGACAAGGGATAACCACAATCAAGAATACTAGTCATAATAAGAATAGCCCAATAAGGGAGAAGACAATATGTAACAACGGTCCCGCAAGGTACAGTTCAACAACAAGGGAGATAACATGAATCATTAATTTCAAATAAGGATAAGTCAACTAAAATATATGATATCTAAACTCCTTTTAAGTTTGAGCAATTACAAGAGAAGATACAACAAATTCAATTAAGGATAAGCATCGAAAAGATAGTCATAACCTCAATTAAAACCAAATAATTAGAGGAGATATAATAATAATTTCAAATAAAGATAAGCAACTATGAAAAGATAGCATGACAATAGAAAAGGTAAAAACCTCCAGTTAAGTCATATAAGCAATGGAAGTGGATCATGAACCAGTTAAATCCAATTAAAGCAGGTAGGGGTGATACTAGTAATTAAGAAACTTAATCATAACAAAACAACTTCATACTCGGTGAATATAAGAACCAAAGAACCCTAAAAGTCCAGCTTGCCACAAAAAGTCTGAGCACGTACTTGTCACCTCGCGTACACATACTACAATTAGCATAGAAGACTCAAATCCTAAGGGGTAATTGCCCACACGAAGTTAGGTAAGATACTTACTTCAAAAAAGATATGCTGATACTCTAAAATAAACTTCTCGGGTGAAGTGACCTCCGAACAGCTCAAATCTAGCCAAAATAGCCTCAAAGCATAAATAAAATTCATAAGAAACTATTCCGGATCATAAAGCCTCAATCTTTATCAAAATCTAAAAATCGATCGAAAAGTCGAACCCCAGGGCCGCACCTCGGAACCGGATAAATTTTATAAAACCCGAACACCCATTTCGTTAACCATACTAAAATTATTGGATTCTGATTCTAATTCGCCCCTTAAATAATCATTTTTCATTTTGAAAAGTCTCCTTCAAAAATTCCCATTTTTCTCGCTCAAAAACACTAATTAAATAATAAAAATAAAGATAAAATCATAGAATATAATAAATATAAGGTGAAGAACACTTACCCAAGTGATTTTCTTGAAAAAATCATAAAGGATCGCTCACACCCGAGCTCTACAAGTCAAGATATGATAAAAATGGCATAATACTCGATTTGGAAAATATATTTTCCTGCCCAGGTGTTAAAGCATCACGAACGTAGAAGAAAAATCGCGTTCGCAAAGAAGAAAAATGAAAGCTACTGAGAAGACCCTTCGTGAACACGAGCAAAGGGACGCGAATGTGAAGAACAATGAACAGGAACTTACGTGAATACGTATAGGGACACACGAACGCGAATCCAAAGAAGAAATATTTCATCCTCTAAAATAACACTTCACGAACACGAAGTCAAGGACGCAAACGCGAAGGAGAAAACCAGATGAAAGATTTAGCAGTCCAAAAATAGAAGGAAATGGTGTGTAGCTCATCTAGAACTCGCCTCAGGCCCCTAGGACCACGTCTAAACATACCATCAAGTTCTATAACCTAATACGGAATTGCTCGAGGTCTCAAATCACATCAAACAATGTCAAAACTATGAATCGCACCATGAATCAAACTTTCGTAATTACATTCCGACCCCGATATTACAAAAGTCAACTATTGGTCAAACTACTCCATCTTTCAAACTTCAACTTTTCTAACTTTCGCCGAATTTTTCTTCAAATTATTCTACGAACCCTCAAATTCACATCTGGACACACGCCTAAGTTCCAGATCACCATACGACACTCTTGAAATCATCCAAAACCCATTCTGGAGTTGTTTATACAAAAGTCAAAATTTCGGTCAACTCTCACGGCTTAAGCTTCCAAAACTAGAATCCTTTTCCCAATCTGACTCTAATTCATTCGGTAACTAAACTCGATCATGCATCTGAATTGTAACACATAATACGAAATTGCTCAAGACCTTATACTGCTGAACGGAACTTAAATTCTCAAAATGATCGACCGGGTTGTTACACTTGCGTAATTATTATTTTAATTTGATACACAACGAAGAGGGATTTGCACACATGGCTAAAATGTATAAACAAATGGTTTACATATCTATCAAAATATTAATATGAGTATCTCACTCTTAGCAAATCTGAGTTATGAATTATGTGTGAAGATTACAATAATTGAATAGATATATGTTCATCTTGCGTCCCTAAGTGGAAAGCACTTTTGTGTCTGCTTTATTTATAAGTTACCATTGGTGTACCAATAATAACATCCGTCTAAGTAGGGAAATGCAATTGTAAATCTAGTAGGAGCAGTTGTCATAAAATCACTTATTTTTTTTTTTGTTTATGAAATTGATCCTATTTACGTAGTTAATGAAACTCAGATAGTGATTATGGAATGGATACAGAGAGATACAGTTTAGGTGAGAGAAATATATTGAAGTATTTAATTTCCCTATTTTTCACGTCCTTAACCGAGATAATTAAGGTAGGGGAAGTAGTATATTATCGAACTAAAAAGCAAAAATCTGTAATAAATTGTATTTGCGTAAATTTATTAAAGTAGTTGTAAATATTTTAATTTACTTTTTAAAATTTTGTATCCTATGTAAAGTTCCTCAATTTTGTATCTATACTTTGTTTGTTTTGTTTTGATTGTCAATTGGAAGAGGCGCAAACCCAAAAATTGCACGTCATATGGCGCTATGAAGTGGAGAACTCCAAATTAATAGAACCAACGCTAATGTTGGTGTACTTGTATTTGATTTTGCTCTTTCAATCCCCTATTATGTGTATTTCCCAAATATGTACCATTTTAAGTGAGTAATTTATATTATTGTGGTAAAAAATATATATGAGCATTGTATGTGCTTCGGTGGAGAAAGTGAGGAGCCACCAGTATTTCCAATTGGAGCACATGCACCTGAGACGCATATTCCTGCACCGGCTCTTCAGGCGATCCTTGCACGGTTTCTGAGCATGTTCGATACTCTAGCTCATGCAAGATTGATCCCACTTGCTCCTGCCATATCTCAGGACGAAGGAGGAGCACAGACTCCCGCTGCCCACACCACAGAGTAGCAGTTTTAGGTCGACCAGGTTTCAGATGTCATACCAGTGCAGCTGGTAGCCCTAGTTCGGCCCGAGGGTAGGGCAACAGTTTTTGAGGAGTAGTAGCTCAGGCTCGAGAGGTACAAGAAGTACCACCCTCCTACTTTTAGTGGCATGTCGTCAGAGGATGCCCGGTGTTTTCTTAAGGGGTGCCATTATATTCTCCATAATATGGTGTAGCGGAGTCGAATGAGGTTTCTTTCACTACATTCCAGTTTAGAGGAGCGCCCTATCAGTGGTAGTGTGCTTATGAGTTGGGTAGTCAGGCTGAGGCAGCCTCATTCACTTCGACTTAATTCTCGGATATATTTTTTAGGGAGAATGTTCCCTAGAGTATTAGAGATACATGGCATGCAGAGTTTGAGCAGTTGCGTCAGGGTTCTATGAATGTGTCAGAGTATGTAATTTGCCTTAGTGATTTGGCTAGACGTGCACCAGCCTTGGTTGCTACAGTTCAAGAGAGGGTCCATCGATTTATCGAGGGGCTCAATCCAGTATCAAATTTAGCATCGCCCAAGAGTTGGAAATGGACATCCCATACCAGCAGGTAGTGGGGATTGCTAGGAGATTGGAGGATGTGCTGATTCAGAGAGAGGGGAGAGAGAGTCCAAGAGGACTCGAGAGTCTAGCACTTATAGTGGTACTTGTGCCCCGGCGACAACTCGTCATGGTAGGGGCTATGTGAGCCACCTTATTTCATTCAGCACTTCCAGCCACCAGCGGTATTCTGGCCACTCCTAGGCCCCAAGATCCTTAGCACACCTCCTACACGAGGTGCTTTCAGCGGTTAGTCCAGCTAACTTGACCCGAGCCAGCCACAACAGCCATGCCTTCGAAGAGCTTGTTTTGAGTGTGGCGACACTCGCCATATGGTGAGGGATTTCCCTAAACTTAGGAGGGGTTCACCTTCACCATTTGGTCCTCAAGTTATGATTACAACGCCAACTACCACTCCACCTGCTCAGCCAGCTCGAGATGGAGGTCAAGTAGGTAGAGGTCACTCTATAGGGGGAGGCCAAACCAGATATTATGCCCTTCTTGCTCGTATAGAGGTAGTTGTGTCTGACTCTATCATTACAGGTATTTTTCTGGTCTGTCATAGAGATACGTCGGTCTTATTTGATCCATGATCCACTTATTCTTATGTGTCATCTTATTTTGCTCTGTATTTGGGTGTATCACGAAATTTCTTGAGTTCTCATGTTTATCTGTCTACACCATTAGGAAATTCTATTATTGTTGATCATGTATACCGCTCATGTTTGGTTATTCTTAATAGTTTTGGGACCAGTGCTGATTTATTTTTGCTGAGTGTAGTAGACTTTAATATTATTTTGGGCATGGTAGTTTTTGCCCCATTGTGATATTATTGATTGTCACGCCAAGACTCTGACACTGGCTATGCCAAGATTAACATGATTAGAGTAGAGAGGTACTGTAGAGTATACTCCCAACAGAGTTATTTCATTTCTTAAAGCTCAACGAATGATTGATAAGGGGTATAACGCGTATCTAGCTTATATGAGAGATGTCAGTGTTGATACCCCTACAACTGAGTCAATCCCAGTTGTGAGGGATTATCCAGATTTATTTCCAACTTGGTCATGCCGTCGGGCATGGATATCGACTTTGGTATTGATTTGTCATCGGGCACTCAGCCCATCTCTAATCCTCCATATCATATGGCTCCCACTGAGTTGAAGGAACAATTATATGAATTACATGATAAGGGCTTGGCCTAGTATGTCACCTTGGGGTGCCCCAGTCTTATTTGTGAAGAATAAAGATGGTTTTATGCGTATGTGCATTGATAATCACCAGTTGAACAAAGTTACAGTGAAGAATAGGTATCCATTTCCTCGCATTAATGACCTATTTAATCAGTTATAGAATGCTAGAGTGTTCTCCAAGGCTGACTTGCGTCAGGCTATCATTAGTTGAATACTCGAGAGCCAGATATCCCAAAGATTGATTTCAGGACTCGGTATGGTCACTACAAGTTCCTTGTGATATCATTTAGGATGACAAACGCCCCAACAATATTCACGCATTTGATGCACAGTGTATTTCAGCCCTACATTGACTCATTCGTCATATGATGATTTTCGTTATACTCCCGGAGTCAGGAGGATCATGATAAGCACCCGAGGACTGTGCTTCAGACCTTGAGAGAAAAAATGTTATATACAAAATTCTTGAAGTGTGAGTTCTGGCTAAATTCATTGGCATTTTTGGGACACGTAGTGTCGAGTGAGGGGATCAAGGTGGATCTGAAGAATGTTAAAGTAGTTTAGAGTTGGTCTAGATCGTCCTCAACTTGTATTGGCGAGTTACTACCATCATTTTGTATTGTAGAGGGTTTCTCATATATTGCGGCACCTATGACCAGCCTAACCCGGAAGGGTGCTCTATTATGTTGGACAGAAGAGTGTGGGAAGAGATTTCAAATGCTCATGACAGCTTTGACTACGGCCCAGTATTGGTATTACCTACAGGTTCGGGGTCTTATACTGTATATTATAATGCGTCACAGATTGGTCTCAGCACGATGTTGATACAGGACAACAGGGTGATTGTCTACGCGTCTAGACAACTGAAGGTGCATGAAAAGAACTATCATGTCCACGACCTTGAGTTAGCATATATTTTTCGTGCCCTGAAGATTTGGCTGCACTATTTGCACAGTATCCCTTATGAGATCTACACTGATCACCAAAGTTTGCTGCATCTATTCAAATGGAAGGATCTTAACTTACTTCATTGGAGGTGGTTATAGCTGCTTAAGAATTATGATATCACTATTATATTCAATCCCGGGAAGGCCAATGCGGTGGTTGATGTCTTGAGTCACAAGGCGGAGAGTTGGGGAGCTTAGCATATCTACCAGCAGTAGAGAGGCCTTTGGCATTAGATGTTTAGGAGTTGCCCAACTAATTTTTTAGATTGTATATTTCTATGCCGAGTCGAGTTTTGGCTTGTGTGGTTTCTCATTTCTCTTTACGATCGTATCAGGGAGCGTCAGTATGATGACCCCCATTTGCTTGTCCTTAAGGACGTGGTTCAACATGGTGATGCCAAGGAGGTCACTATTAGAGATAATGGTGCATTGAGTATGTGGGGTAGGTAATATGGGTCCAATGTAGATGGGTTGCGTGAGTTGATTCTCCAAGAGGCTTATAATTCGTGGTACTCCATTCATTGGGGTGTCACGAACATGTATCGGACTTGAGGCAGCATTATTGGTGGAGGAGAATAAAAAAGGACATAGTAGAGTATGTAGCTCGGTGCCTAAATTGCCAGCAGATGAAGTATGAGCATCATCGGCCAGGTGGATTACTTTAGAAGCTAGAGATTCCGAAGTGAAAATGGGAGTGGATCACTATGAATTTCGTTGTTGGGCTTACACAGACTCAACGAAGTTTGATGCAGTTTGGGTAATTCTAGATATGTTGACCAAGTTAGCTCATTTCATTCTAGTGGTGACTATTTGTTCTTCCGAGCAGCTTGGTCAAGTTCATATCTGCGAGATTGTCAGACTTTATGGTGTGCCGGTATCTATCATCTCTAACCGAGATATATATTTTACATCGTGGTTGTGGAGAACTGTACAATGTGAGTTAGGTAATCGGGTTGAGTTGAGCACAACACTTCACCCTCAAATGCACGGACGGTCCGAGCGTACTACTTAGATACTAGAGGATATACTATGTGCATATGTGATAGATTTTGGGGGTTCTTGGGATCTGTTCTTGCCACTTGCGGAGTTAGCCTACAATAACAGTTATCAATCAAGTATTCAGATGGCACCATATGAGGTTTTGTATAGTAGGCGTGGGTCTCGAGTGGGTTGGCTTTAGCCAAATGAGGCTAGACTATTGGGTATAGACTTGGTTTATGATGCTTTGGAAAAGGTTAAGGTGATTTAGGATTGACTGTGCACAGCCCGATCCAGATACAAGAGTTACGCGGATTGAAAGGTTCGCGATGTTGCATTCATGGTTGGGGAGCGGGTCTTGCTTTGGGTTTTGCCTATGAATGGTGTTATGAGTTTTGGGAAGAAGGTCAAGATGAGCCCAAGGTTTATTGGCCCATTTGAGGTGGCGAGTTGGGAGGTTCCTTATAAACTTGCCTTGCCTCCTAGTCTACTAGGAGTTCATCTAGTATTCCATGTTTTTATGCTTCAAAAGTATCATGTTGATCTGTCTTATGTGTTAGTGTAACAACCCGGCCCGTCGTTACGGGAATTACCACCCCGTTACCTTGCATTTACACATTTTATGCTTTTATATCAGTATTAGAGTATATCGGGTGAGTTAGGAGTGATTTGGGTTGAAAATAAAGCAAATAGTATGTTTGAAGAAAACTTGAATATGGGAAGTCAATCTAGAGTTGACTATTGAGTTAGAGTGCTCGGAACCAGATTCTGATGATTCGACTAGTTTTGGGGGATCACTTATGACTTAGGAGAGCAATCGGAATAGAATTTGGAGGTCCGATGTAGTTTTAGGCTTGAATAGGCAAAGGTTGAATTTTGGCGAAAACCGGATGGTAGGTGATATTTTGATCCGGGGTCGGAATGGAATTCCAACAATTTCTGTAGCTTCGTTATGTGATTTTGGATATGTCTGCAAATTTTCAGGTCATTCGGACATCGTTTGATCGGGTTTTGGATTGAATGTTAGTTTTGAAAGTTTTAAAGAAACTTAGGCTTGAATTCGTGTGTAAATGGTGATTTTTATGTTTAGGATGGTGTTTTTATGATTGGAACAAGTCCGAATCATGTTTTGGAGTATGTTGGTGGTTTTCGTTGGGGTTCCGGGGGCCTCGGGATGATTTCGGACCATCAAACGGGCATTTGGACTTGGCAAAAATCTGCAGAAAAACTGCAGGTTCTGTCCAGGCACTTAAGCCTTCGCGTGGTATGGGACGCGTTCGCGAAGGCCAGGCGGATCAAGCATCGCGTTCGCGAGCAGGGGCGTCGCGTTCGCGTAGGGGCGTGAGAGTGAAGCTTCGCGTTCGCGTGAGGTGGTGTCGCGAACGCGTAGAAGGAAAATAGGAGCTGGGAATTTTTGTTCATCGTGAACGCGTGGTGGAGTTCGCGTTTGCGTAGGGTAAGTCAAAGTTGAGCATCGCGAACGCGTGGTAGGCGTCACGTTCGCGAAGAGAAAAAGGGAACTGGGCATCGCGAACGCGTGTAAGCTCACGCGAACGTGTAGGTATAAATGTTCTGGCAGTGAATTTATATCACAGAACAGAGGGCTTACGGGTTTACACCCCCAAAACACAATTTTGAGCCCAAGAGAGAAGAAAACTCGAGGAAAACACTGAGAAATCATCGGGTATTCATCGGAGGTAAGATTCTTGACTCAAAAACATCATTTTATGGTAGAATTAACATCAATCTTCATGAATTTGGGTAGAAATCTTGAAGAATTGTGGCCTATGTATTAAAAACGGGATTTTGAGTTTTGGAAGGCCATTTGAACTCCGATTTTGATAAATTTTATATGCACGGACTCGTGGCGAGATGAGGGTAGCGTTGGTACCCATTTCGGAATTTTCCGGGCAGTGGGCCCGGGGTCGGGTTTTACCAACTTGGTGTATTTATGCGAATTTCATGTAAATTGAAATGGGTTATGATTCTTTGACCCGTATTTGATATAATTATTGTGGTTTGCCTAGATTCTACGCACGAGGGAGCGAATTTCAAAGGAAAAGGCATCGCGGGCGAATCTACTACCGGCTAGAGGTGAGTAGTTTGTGTATATGGTAGCCTGAGGGTTCGAAACACCGTGGCAGGTGCGGGATTGATTGTGACTGGGGATTGAGACTTGGTCCATCCCGGAAATGAATAATATGTTATTAGTGTTGGAAATACACTATATTTGATATATTTGTGGGTTGTAAGCCTTGTTTGGGGCCTTATGCCGACCTGTAGTGTCCTTAGAGGACAATATTTATGTGATAGCTATATTTGCTTAAATCATTGATCTCAGTCCTGGAAATTGAAATCACACTATTGAAATGAAGTCACCGGTTTTTGCAAAATAAATAAAAGTTAAGTATTTTTCATAAATTATGAACTGGAAACTGGAATTAAGAAAAATGAACTGTTTTGTGACTTATTTGCTTATTGTGGACTAAGCATGGATCGGGCTGCACGCCGCAGTGGTTGATATGAGGATCGGGTTGCACGCCGCAGTATTTGCGCTTGGGCTGTAGGAGCCCCTCCGGAGTCTGTACACACCCCCAGTGAGCGACGTCGACGTTAAATGGATCGAGCTACACGCCGTAGCGGTTATGTGCATTGCATTGCATCTTTATTTGTTGAATTACTCTGTGGTAGCTGTATTGTACTGTTGATGCTAGTTCGTAGGAGATTCGAACTGTAGTTTAGCTTCATTATGTGGTATTCTGTGGATTTCTTATTTTCAGCTACTTGTATATATTTATTACTCACTGAGTACTTAGTACTCACCCCTACTCCCTGCACCTTTTGTGTGCAGACTCAGGTACTCAGGAGCAGTAGACAGCATTTCCAGCGTTTGTAGTGTCATATCGAGTTGCTGAGGTAGCTTCCTACGTTCGCAGAACCTAGCTTCTTCTCTCCTTTCCAATTGTTATTTGTATTTTGTATTCAGACTTGAGTATTTCTATACAGTACTCTCTATTCCTGTTGTGTTTTGTTAGAGGCTCTAGACTTGTGACTCCAGATCTTTGGGAGTGTCAATATTTTGTTCATTATTATTATTATTGGAGTTCTTAAACTCATATATTCTTCTTGGGTTGTCCATTTGGGATCGGTATTCGATGTAATCAGAAATAGTTGGTCCGGCTGGCCTAGCTTGATTGTTGGGCGCCATCATGACCGGATTTGGGTCGTGACAGTTAAATTTCAGCTCAGTCCGGTTGGACAAGGATTTGTCTTATGTTATGACAGGCAGGTTCGAAAGTTAAGGTCAAATAACATTGCTTTCAGTGAAGGTTCAGTAGAGGGGTTATCCGGTCAAGGAGGCGACTTGGGAGACCGAGCATGATATGCGTAGCCGTTGTCCTCATCTTTTCACCACTTCATGTATGACTTTATGCTTGTTCGAGGATGAGAAATTATTTTAATAGGGGGAGGATGTAACGACACGGTCGATTGTTTTGAGAGTTTTAGCTCCAATCCCCTATTTACTACTTCCCCTATATCATTTTACGCTTATGTGACTTACCAGGAGGTTTTGGTATTGGTTTTGGAGTGAAGTAGGATACTTAGTCCCTAAAATGGAAACTTAAGTTCTTGTAATTTTACTGTAGTTGGAACTGTGTGAAGACGACTCCAAAATAGAGTTTCTTTGATTATGTTAGCTCCGTTGGGTTAGTTTGGACTCAATAGCATGTACGGATTGTGATTTAGAGGTCTGTAGTTGAATTAGACTTGAAATGGCGAAAGTTGAATTTTTAGGAAGTTTACCTGAGTGGACTTTTTGATATCGGGGTCGAATTCTGATTTCGGAAGTTGGAGTAGGTCATTAATCTCAAATATGACTTGTATGCAAAATTTGGGATCAATCAGACATGACTTAATAAGTTTCGGCATTAGTTGTAGAAGTTCTAGGTTTCACAACTCATTAAGTTTGGATTGAAGTGTGATTCATGTTTTTAACATCGGTATGATATTTATATTTGGGATGGATCTTCCCTATGCTGGATTTCCCTGTATAGTACTGAGTGATTGAGTACTCTGAGATAGTGAGTACGTGAGACTTTCATTATATTGTATCACATGCAACATGTACATTGTCATGTAGACATAGGGATGTCATACCCCTCACAGTGTTCAAATTTGAACTATCTCTTGTATCGAGTTTGACTATTGAATTTAAAGCATGCCTATATTTCTGTAATGATTTTTTTATAAATGGATTGTACTTGTTGAGCTCCTCACTTCTTTTAGCCCTAAGGTTAGTCTTATTACTTATTGAGTACATTGGGTCTGTTGTACTCATATTATACTCTACACTTCATGTTCATATTTAGGTATTTCCGGATATGGAGGCTGCTAGATTTCGAAGATTTATCTGTTGGAGACTATCGAGGTAGCTGTTTGAAGTCCGTAGACCTTGACTCTCTTTACTTTAACTTATTTATATTGTTCTATTTTTTATAGAAAGTGTTCTTTTATCAGTTGGACTATATATTCATTTAGATGCCCATATACTTAGTGACGTCGAGTTCTGGGAATGTATTGTACAAAGGCACCATATTTTGTATCATAAATTGTGGGATTTTACTCTTAAATTTACTTATTATGTTTTCAAACTTCATGAAATTTGTGATTTGTTGTGGTTGTCGGCTTGCCTAGTATTAAGATAGGCGTCATCATGACATGTGAGATTTTGGATCGTGACAAGTTGGTATCAGATCCTAGGTTACATAGGTCTTACGAGTCATTGGCAGGTTTGGTAGTATCTTGCGGATCAGTACAGAGATGTCTGTACTTATCTTCGAAAGGTTGCCCAACCCTTATGAAACTTTTCACTTTATTGTATTCTCGTTGTGTGAATTTGTTGCTTTCTCGGGAACTAAGTTTATTCTATTCTTTCAAAGATGGTGAGGATACGTGCTACCAGATCGGGTGGACAACTACTAGTACCTCCAACTAGGGACACGAGAGTTTGGGCCGTTGTAGAGGATAGAGCAACGATAAAGGACGAGTTACAACCGTACAAGATCTAGAACAACACTTATAGACCCACCAATTTCTCCAGCTTAAGAGCAGATAACAAATATAGTTAAGCCGGTGAGACCAACTCAGTCACTAGTTAAGCCTATTGTGATTCCAGGTCTTCATGAGGCTTTGGCCCAGATATTGATTGTCTGCACTAGCCTTGCTCGGGTGGTTTCGGCTCAGGTAGTACTAGCGACTTCACAGTCCAGGAAAGGCACTCATACTCCCGTCGCCCATATTATAGAGTAGGTAGTGTATGGATTTCAGATATTGAGGGTACTACCAGTCCAGCCGGTTGCAATTGCTCAGGCCTAAGTGGGTCCTATTATGAGTGATGATGAGTAGAGGATACTAGAGAGATTTAAGAGGATCAAGCATCTATCTATCAATGGAGCTGAGTCATAGTAAGCTTAGGATTTCTTGGACAAATGCAAGTATATTCTTTGCACAACGGGTATTCTAGAGACTAGTAGTGTCTCGTTTACTACTTTTTTAGCAGACCGAGGAAGCCTTCAGATGCTGGGAGACTTATGAGGGAAAAACGCAAGTTGGTGTAGCACCAGTTTCATGGCATGAGTTCTCTATTCTATTCTTGGAGAAGTTTGTGCCACAAACCCACATAGAGGAGCTGCACAAGCAGTTCGAGCAGCTCCATCAAGAGGACATGTCTGTTACCTAGTATGAGATGAGGTTTTCAGACTTGGCTTGTCATGCAACTTGGTTTGTTCCCACTAAGAGGGAAACTATTAGGAAGTTCATTAATTGCCTCAACCAACAGTTTCATTTTTTATGACTTTGGTAAATATAGTAGTTGCTAAGTTCGATGAGGTGGTTGAAAGTGCTCAACAGCTAGAGATGGTCCTTACTCAGGAGCATGAGGGGAGGGGGGCCAAAAGGCCTCGTAGTCCGGCTAATTTCAGCGATGTTCCTTTTGAGGGACAGCCCTATGACAACAGGGGTCGACCTTATATGCCCGCTCAAATAGCTCATTCAAATCATCATGGAGCATCAGATATCAATGTTTCATATAGTGCTCGATCGAGTCAGTCTTCTCTTAATGCATTTCCAGCTTAGAGTTCTTCGTGTGCACCATCAGTTCAGGGTTTATTTGTACCATGTTCTTCTGGTAGTTATTCTAGTTCTCGAGGTTTGTCTCAGCCCTTGTCGCCATTTTTAGAGGGATTGCAAGAGTGTGGAGAGTTGGGTCATATGAGGAAGTATTGTCCCCGCATTTCATGAGGTCCAGTTCAGTAAGGGATTCAGGTTGCGAGTCTCGCACCAGTTATTTCACCATCCGCCCAATCAGCACATGGCTGGGCATAGACAACTAGAGGTCACCCTAGAAGGGGAGGCAGATCATGTGGCGGTCAGGCCAAATTCTATGTTTTTCGTGCCAAGCCAGATATCGTTACCTTAGACACAATAATTGCATGTACTATATTAGTATTGCCACCGGATCCTTCTATATTATTTGACCCTGGTTCCATATATTTGTATGTCTCATCATATTTTGCTTGTTGTTTGGATATTTCTCATAAGTCCTTAATCTTACTTGTTCATGTATCTACATGGGTGGGCAATACAATTTGTAGAACGTGTATGTGTGTAGTGACTATTGGAGGATTAGAGACTAGAGTTGATCTCTTATTGCTTAGTATGGTCTATTTCGATATAATCTTGGGTATGGATTGGTTGTCTCCATGTTATGATATTCTGGACTGTCACGCTAAGACTGTGACGTTGGTGATGCAGGTTTTCCAATGATCGAGTGGAGAGGTTCTCCAAAATATATTCCCAGCAGGGTAATTTCTTACCTAAAGTCCCAACAGATGATTGGGAATGGATATTTGTCTTATTTGTCCTTTGCTAGGGATGTTACTTATGACACTCCTACTATTGATTATGTTTTGATAGTGCGAAACTTTCCTTATGTATTTCATGCAGACCTGTCGGGTATGCCACCCAACAGAAATATTAACTTCGGTATTGACTTGGTGTCGTGCACTCACTATCCCTCCATATCATATGACACTAGCTGAATTAAAATAATTGAAAGAGCGGCTTTAATTGAAAGAACGACTTTAGGACTTCTTAATAAGAGGTTTATTAGGCTCAATGTGTTGTCTTGGGATGCACCAGTTCTATTTGTGAAAAATAAATATGATTCTATACGAATGCGCATCGACTATAAGTAGTTGAATAAAATTATAATCACGAACAAGTATCATTTGTCTCGCAATGATGATTTATTTGACCAACTTCAGGGAGCAAGGGTGTTCTCCAAAATTTATTTAAGGCCTGGATTTACTAGTTGGAAACTCGGGATTTGGATATTCTAAAAACAACATTCACGACCCATTATGGTCACTATGAGTTCCTTGTGGTGTCTTTTGGGCTGACCAACGCCCAACAACGTTCATGCATGTCACACCCCTTTCCTACCCCCAAAAATAATGTGTAACTTATGGATTGTTTTCGGTTAGAGAGTTTTTCCAATTAAAGTGACAATTTTAAAATAGGAATTATTTTATTGTTCAGAGTCGTCACTTGGAATTGATTTTTGGATGTTCCGTGTCACATTTTATTTGTATCCTTATTCAAAGAAAGATTTGACTCTTTTATATTGATCCGCAAAAATAAGTTCGGGTAAGGAATTCTGTTGATCGGGAAGAAGGTGTAAGGCATTCTCCGGGTCCCATGGTTCTATCACGGTCAGTTTATTAACTTAAAACTTGTCTTAAATTAATTTCGGATAAACTATGCTTTATGGATTTCTATACTTTACCTATCTGTCTTATTTCTTGATTATTGGAATTGTTAAAAAAATGATTTGGATGATATTACATTGTCATAACCACGCTACGCTAGCGAATGCGTGATCGAATAATAAAATTAACTAACCTATAATAAGTGCGCCTCTCAAGCGGGTGCGAAACCATAACAATCAATTATTTTATAGTACTTTTTTAGAAATTACTACATTTGAGAAAATTTATTCTTGAAGATTATTAAAAGAAAGGTTAGTTATCGCACCACTCAAGCGAATCCACAATTTTAGCCAAGGATTGATTAAATTTAAAATTTTTTAACTAAAACTTATGGATATGGCTTGAGATTATTGAATTAATTTAATAAATATTAAACATCACGCTACACAAGCGATTCCGTAAAGTTAAAACATGCCTATTAATTGCCTATCATTTAAATTAATTATAAAAAAAGACTAACTAATCTCGTAAAGGAAATTATTTGGTTTTTATGGAAGTTAGTCGACTAAACAATAATATTTTGGATAATATATACGACATATCATTTTTTTTTTAAATGTAGCCTTTTATTTGGCTATTGCAAGGTGCTGAGTTAGTTTAATGATTCATTAGAGAATGGGAAGCTAGTGGACTAGAATATTATTGGCCCATCTAGCAGTACGAAAATATGGGCAAGCTGAATTATTATTAAAAATGGGCCGAGAAATGGATTTCATTTGGCCCAATGCTATATAGAAGAAAATGGATAATTTTATTGTTTAAAGGTAGATAGGTCAACTTCTATTTGATTCAATAAGGCCCAAAGTTGATACAATCTTAGTCCTTTACTTAGTTTGCCTTCATGACCACTAACTACATAATCACAATTGTATAAACGCCCATTTTACAAAATAGCCACTTTTGAAAATTCGGCAAAATGGTTAGATTCACAAAAATATTATTACAGCATTCCTAGAAGCATATATTGGCAGTGAAATTTCAGCAACTAAAACGAAATCAAGTTATGTATTATATACCTAAAGTCATTCATGACATACTTAGCATTATTACTCGGATACAATAGCTTGAAAACATACTTAAAAATTCATAAACGACTTACATATCACATTCAAAAACTTACAACTTAATATTCAAGTATTATAAAGGACTATATTCACGTTATTACATGCTTGATACATAATAATCTTTTGTTGTCAAATTATTATCCCATCAAACACATTTAAATGGTGCAGCAGGTTCAAGTTGTTCCTATATATATATATATATATATATATATATACATACACATAGCAATAGCAAAAGAATAAACAGTAATGAGGCGGGCAGAAACAACAACAGAAATACTAGAAAAAATAGCAACAACGAGCAGTGAATCCGTATTAAAACAACCCATAAATCTCACTAAAAGTACTGATTGTTTTGGAGAAGGAAATCAAGAATCAAACTCTAAGACTCTTATATGTTTTTGAAAGACTTTGCACTCTAAGCCTCAACCAAAACTCATGATTTTCAGCTTACTTTTCATGTGTTCAACTGCTGAATTTTTTTTATATTTTTGTGTGCTTAAGCAATTCTAAAAAAATATATGGAAGTGTGATGGAGTCCTCTTTCAAATAAGGAAAGGGCAGTCCTTAAATAGGCAATTTTTGGACATATTTTGGTTCACCAAAAATCTGTCTAAAAAAGGACTGAATTTGTATGCTAAAGGTTGTCTAAAAGGTGAAAGGACGGCCTGAAATCTGCTATAGCAGAAGTCAAAGAGTCATTTCAGCCATCCTACTAAAAAGCAAGCTACTTCGGATTTTAACAACATCAATATCACCCTATTGATTCAAACTAAACCAAGTATTAAAACATATAATTAAATTTTAACACATATACTATGAACCAACATGAGTAAATGAAAATCAACTATTAAAGCTAAACAAAACACATGCTATTACTGAAGCGATTTAACAAACCAACTAGACAAGCATAATAAAAAATGGATTAAATAAAGAAACAAGACAGAAACTAATTATAACTAAAACCAAAAAATATGAAATTAATAATAGGGCAGAGGATCACGATTTTACCACATACTCGATCATCCGAGAAATGACGATAGGTAGTGGTACGTCTTCGAGCAAGCTTTCTATTGTTGATATTCTTGAAACCAAAAACTCTGACTAATCCGAGTTCGATTTCAATGATATCAATGACACAACCTTGCTCGAGGTTGATTTGAGAAGAGAAACGAGAGGCTGTGGTGGTTAAGGTGCGGCAGTGGGCGGTGGGACATTGGCAGTGGGGGGTGGCTGCTAATGGTGGTTGATTTTCTTGAGGTTTTGAGTCGGAGATATGGAAATAGGGGGATAAGAGGAGGCCGGTGGTATAAAATTTTTGAAGTTTGGGGTGGTGGGCGGCGGCTAGGGTTTCGGTTATGCTTATATATACGAAGATTGATAAGGGTTATGGGATTTTGGGATTTGGACTTATGGAGAGGAGGTTGAGCGAAGAACTGGTGAAATTTTAGGGTGGATTGGAGGTTCGCTACCGCTGATGGGCGATTTCCGATGGCGACGCCGTCGTAGAGGGAGCAAGCGGCGGGGATGGGGGGAGGAAGAGGAAGAAGAAAAGAGAAATAAGGGGAAATGGGGCAATTTTTTGTGGATTTATGTCTTAAATACCTAGGATGAAGATCAAACTAGGACCGTTATATCAAGTTAAGATGGGTGGATCATATTGATCTTTGTCACTTACCAAAATGACATTGTTTTGATACAAAACTACGTCGTTTGGACCCTCCCCTTATAGCCCCTTTTGGGACTGGATCTAGGCCCTTTGGGCCAATTTGTCTCAATTTCAATTAAAATAACTAGCCCAATCTCTTACCCCCAATTATTAATTAAACTAAAAGTCTAATTCTAAAATCTCCAAACATACACAAAATAATTATTCAAAACTACAATGTAAAAGAAATAACAAAAATTGGGCATTTACAATTCACTTTATGAATAATGTATTCCAACCATATCTTGATTTGTTTGTCGTAGTATATGTTGATGATATCCCGGTGTACTCGCGTAGCCAGGAGGAGGATGCACAATATATGAGGATTATATTATAGAGGTTAAGAGAAAAGAAACTTTATGTCAAATTCTCTAAGTGTGAGTTATGGCTTAATTAGTGGCCTTATTGGGACATATGGTGTCTAGAAGGGGGATTTATGTGGACCCGAGGAAGATATAGGCAGTTCAGAGTTGGCCCAGGCCATCTTCAACTACAGAGATACAAAGTTTTCTCGTCTTAGCTGGATATTATCATTGCTTTATGAGGAGTTTCTCTTCCTTTGTAACGCATAATTGACCTAGAAAGGTGCTCCATTTAGGTGGTCGATGAGTGTGAAAATAGCTTTCAGAAGCTCAAGACTACCTTGACCATAACTCCAGTTCTAGTTTGCCTTCAGCATCAGGTTCGTATATTGTATATTATGATACTTTTATGATTGGTATAAGGTGTGTCTTAATGCAGGAGGGTAGAGTATTTGCTTATGCTTCGCTCCAGTTGAAGCCGTATGAGAAGAACTACCATGTGTATTTAGAGTAGGCAACTATTGTTTATGCATTGAAAATTTTGAGGCACTATCTCTACGGTGTGTCTTGTGAAGTATTCGTAGATCATCGAAGTCTCCAAGACTTGTTCAAACAAAAGGACCTAAATTTAGGTAGCGGAGATTGTTGGATCTATGAAAGGACTAAGATATTACTTATTTGTATAATCCCCGGAAGGCCAATATGGTGGGCGATGCCATGAGTATAAAAGCAATGAGTATGGTTAGTCTTGTTTTTATTCTTGTTGGTGAGAGGCCATTTGCATCAGATGTTCAAGTCTTATCCAGTTAGTTCATGGTGTTAGATATTTCGAAGCCCAATCGAGTTCTAGCTTGTGTCGTCTCTCGGTCTTCTATGACTGCATCAGAGAGCGTCAATATGATGACCCTCATTTGCTTGTCCTTAAGGATAAAGTTTAGCACATCGATGCCAAAGATGTTACTAATGGAGATGATGGGATGTTAAGGATGTAGGGTATCTGTGTACCAAATATAGATGGACTGCGTGAGTTGATTCTTGATAAGGCCTACAGTTTGCAGTATTTCATTCATCCGGGTGCGGTAAAGATGTATTAGGACTTGAGGCAGAATTATTGATGGAGGAGGATAAAGAAGGTTTGTAGCTTGGTATTTAAATTATCAGCAGGTAAAGTACGAGCACCAGAGACCGGGCGGATTGCTTCAGAGACTTGAGATTCTAGAGTTGAAATTGGAGCGTATCACCATGGACTTCGTAGTTTGACTCCTATAGACTTCGAGGAAGTTTGATGTTATTTATGTGATTATGGATTAGTTGACCAAATCCGCACATTTTATTCCAATTGGGACTACTTACTCCTCGAAGCGATTGACTGAGATTTATATCAGCGAGATTGTTCATCTTCATGGGGTTCCAGTGTCCATCATTTCAGATTGGGGAACACAATTTACATCACAACTTTGAAGAGCAATACATCGAGAGTTAGGCACACAGGGGCACACAGGTTCAACTGAGTACAACATTTCACCCTCAAACGTACGGATAGTC
This sequence comes from Nicotiana noctiflora, assembly GCA_032618575.1. NCBI lineage: Eukaryota > Viridiplantae > Streptophyta > Magnoliopsida > Solanales > Solanaceae > Nicotiana > Nicotiana noctiflora. The sequence goes on along the minus strand of JASVEL010004987.1, from coordinate 2,639 downwards.
CGAACGCACTATTTAGTTATTGGAAGATATGCTATATGCTTGTGTTATAGATTTTGGGGATTCTTGGAATCAGTTTCTACCACAAGCATAGTTTGCTTATAACAACAACTATCAATCAAGCATTTCGATGGCTCCATATGAGACTTTATATGGGAGACGGTGTCGTTGTGCGGTGGATTGGTTTGAGCGGGGTGAGGCTATGTTATTAGGTTCTGACTTAGTTTAGGATGTTTTGGATAGAAGAGTTATGATGAAAGGAAGGTTCGTGATGTGTCTTACATGGTAGGAGAAAAGATACTACTTAGAATGTCACCTATTAAGGGTGTTATGAGGTTCAGAAAGAAGGGCGAGTTGAGTCCTCAGTATATTTTACCTTTTGAGGTACTTGAGAGATCAGAGAGGTGGATTACAAACTTGTATACTGCCTAGTCTATCGGGTGTTCATCTAGTGTTTCATGTATCCATGCTCCTGAAGTATGTGAGAGATTCATCTCATGTTTTGGATTTCAATACAGTTCGGTTGGAACATAATTTAACTAATAATGTGGAGCCCATGTCCATTTTGAATCGGCAGGTTCGAAAGTTAATGTCAAAGAACATAGCCTCAATGATAGTGCAGTGGAGAGGTCAACCAGTCGGAGAAGCTACCCGGGAGATTGAAAGGGAGATGTAGAGCAGATATCCACACCTATTTGAGACCCCAAGTATGATTCTAAACTCGTGTGAGGACGAACATTTGTTTAAGAGGAGGAGAATGTAATGACTCGGCCGGTTGTTTTGAGTATTACAGCCCCGTTAATCCATTTATTGCTTATTTTGTGTTTAATTGCTATTGTATGACTTGCCGGGATAGTTGGTTTGGTTCTGGGAATGGTTCGAAATGAATTGGGATACTTAGTTCCAAGATTTCAAGCTTAAGTTGAAATAATTGACCGGATGTTGACTTATGTGTAATCGACTCCGGAATGAGATTTTGATGGTTTCAATAGATCTGTATGATAATTTTGGACTTAGGAGTGTGTCCGAAAATTTTGATAGGTCTGTTATATCATTTATGACTTGTGTGCAAAAGTTAAAGTCATTCGGACTTGATCTGATAGGTTTTGACATCGAATGTAGAAGTTGGAACTAGTTAGATTTCATTAAGCATGAATTGGGGTGCAATTCGTATTTTTAGTGTTGTTTAATGTGATTTGAGACCTCGACTAAGTTAGTATGATATTTTAGGACTTAACGGTATATTTGGACGAGGTCTGTAGTGACTCGTGTGAGTTTCGAGGTGGTTTCAGACCATTTCTAGGCCGTTTTAGCCCACAACAGCATGCATTGCTATCGTAGGAAATTTGACGCAATAACATAGAGTAAAATGGGAAATATTGGCATGTGAATCGTGTTTGTGGAAGGCTTTTTGCGATAGCGTACATGAAAAATTTGCTGCACTAACCCAGCTTTGGAAGCTTATATCTTGCAATCTATAAGGATTTAGATATGATCGAAAATTGAAAGTTGTAGCCCTTTATCTTTAATAAAATCAGTTTGTTTGTCATTTATAATTTTTGTACGAAAAGTTATGGTTATTATACTACAAGATGTCTGAAAAAAGTTTGGGAAGGTTTAATAGAAATTTATTTATCGCGATCGCGGGGAAATGTCCGCGGTCGCATAAAGTAAATTTGTTCTAGAAAATTTTTGTGTTTCGCGATCGCTAAGGGAAAATGACTGGGCAGCGGAACTTAAGTTCTGAAATGAGACTTCGTCTTATTTTTCACATTTTAGGATTTTGAGCTCGATGTAAGACGATTTCACGTGAGATTTTCAAGGGAAGTATTGGGGTAAGAATTCCTAACTCAACTTTGGTTTAAAGTATACGAATCTATTATTGTTTTTATCACTACATTAGTGCATTGGGTTGAAAATGAAAGAAATTCTATAGACTTTAAATTGAGGATTTGGAGTTCGAGTTGATATCAGAATTTGATAATTTTGGTATGGTTGGAATCATAGTTGAATGGGCGGTCATATTTTGCAACTTTTGTTGGGCTCAGAGATGTGGGCCCCACTATTGACTTTTAGTTGATTTTTTTTTTTAGATTTTATTGTGAACTTTAGCATTTTCATATGGAATTGATTCTTATACCTAGTGTTGATTGTATGGAATTATTTACGACTAGATTCGAGGTGTTAGGAGGCCGAATCGTGAGAAAAAGGCTTATTGGAAGATATAAATAACACTTCCAAACTTGATTCTGAGGGTAGGAATTCGTGAATTTCGTGTTATATGATTGGTATGGATGTGACGCACAAGATAGGTGACAACGTGTAGGCGTGCACCATAGAAATTGTGATTTAATTGATTTTGTGGAGTTGAATGGTCAATTAATCATGTCATTATCCACATATCCTTCCTGTGTTATAAGGATTGAGCTGAGACTCGGGTTAAAAATCATGCTTAAGCTATGTGCCGATGTTTTTAGGACCCACATACGTCATATTGATATTGAGTTAATTATTTTAAAATGACTCGGTACGAATTTACATTTTAAAATAATTAACTCAATATCAATATAACCTATGTGGGTCCTAAAAACATCGGCACATAGCCTAAGCATGATTTTAACCTGAGTCTAAGCATGATTTCA